>JAPMOR010030339.1:0-188044 GCA_026543865.1 Argiope aurantia | reverse complement strand
CAGTTTCGTGCGTAACGGCTTCGAGTAAAATATTCAGTTTCTGAAATTTAGTGGGTATAAATATTTTCTTGAGTAAAGAAAGTAAAGGTAAAAAAAAAAAAAAAAAAAAAAAACTTTTCCCAAGCAAAAATAACAGCACCAAAAACGTAACTCGAGTAATCTACGTCCAATTAAACGACAACATTACGTTAGAAAGAGCTATATCTTTGCATATGATACTCCTGTCACGTTCTTCTTAATGAACTCTCATTTAATAAGGTATCTCATCAGGTCTTAATAGCTTCTGCGTAAAGCTCCAGGGTCAGATGAAGCGCAGGTCGCTTTTCACAATTTTCTTGAAATAAAATTCACTCGGCTGCAATCTTCTTTTACAGCCGTAGATGCTTAGACAAGTTGAGTAGAACCAACTCGTACACATTTAAGCATGTTAAATTGATCGTTTCGCTGGGAACAGATTGGAATTAAGGAATTTTGGAATTTTCTTTTCCCGATGAAGGTATGTTAGATCAAATATAGCACTTTAGATGGGTTTTTAAAAATTTTTTTAAATGTCTTTATGTATTAAGAAGAATTAACTTATCAATCTATTCCAAGTTAGGGTAGCATTCTTTTACATTTTATTTACGAATGGAAATAATTCTTTTTTTTTCCCCTTCATTTAGTTAAACGTTATTTTATATTGAAAAAGCAAAAATGGAACTGGAATTTCACTTTTTAATGCAATTTGATTTTTTTTTTGAAAAAAAAATGGATCATTTGTTATTCTATTTATTCGAGGTTTTTGATGATATTTACCAATCATTTTTTTTACGAGATTTGGATGACATTTTGTGTCTGGAGTTGTAACAGAAAATCAATATAATAAAATGAAATATCAATATGAAAAAATGAGTTGCCGGCTGAAGAGAAAGGATTTAAAAAAAATTCTTTATACATTTATCATTTAAAAAGATGGGCAATTTTTTCTTAGAAAATATTGTTAATTTTTTTGTTTAATTTTAATTGTTAATTTTTTGAATTGTTTCTCATTGAGAAACAATTCATTGTATCTGAGGAAATGAAGCATCGACAAGACGATTATTGTAAAAATATGCATAGAAGCTAGATTCTTGATTTTATTGCAGTTTATTGAATAGAATTGTCTAAAAATTGGTCTTCACGAGAAGTAATGGCAAATATATTTTATATGAAGATGAACGTATTTAAAAACATATTCATATCTATATACAGCATTTCAATTAAGACGATTCACTATAGATATAAAAAACAATAGGTAGGTCTGTTCAATAAGATTATGATGTACGATCAGCTCTTATCGGCAACCTATAACAACTACAACTTGCTTATTAACAGTTAAGCATCGTAAGGACATGTATATATACCCTGTTGGAACTAGTATATTTGCATATCAGCTGCGGTTATCGGATAGACAAAGATAAATATGATTCTGATTAACCAGTTAACTGTTTTTGACGAGTATACTCGTCATGGAAAAAGTACAACGTTTTGCGTTATGACGAGTTTATTCAATGACAATTATTATATTTATAATTAATTATTTATTATATATTTATATATATATGTTTATGACATTTAGATACGCATTTTCCGAAGAGGTAGAAACAGTTAACTGATTAAATCGTCATATATTTAGATGTCAAGTGAAATGATTATCGCTAATGACACAATGCAGAAGTAAATAAGTTTGTTTTCTCTTCCTTAATCGAGAAACGAATGCTTTGAATTATATAGTAAAGTACAGTATAAGAGATAATATGATTTTGGAAGTGAAAATACTTTATTTTATAAGTTAATTGCCGAAATTCATAACAAAGATCTCGAAGTGGTGTGCCACCTCCTAACTTTCATATCACCTCAAGTAGAAGGCGTCTTATCTCCAATGGATGTACCATTCATTAAATGGCGGATCTACAGTGCTGGACCCGGCCATCACTTCTTCATTACCATTCCAAAGTAAATACAATATCTAAAGCTACTTTGTTGAAACTATATAATCATAAATGCCATGCATTGTGATAAGTTACTTTAAATATCCAGAATACTGTATATGATTTTAGATTATAGTTACATTTTGCTAAAAACAGTGAATTAACCGTTATCGAAAACTTCGTTAAAAAAAGACAAACTTTAAAAATTTCACATAAAGCCTCTTGAAAAGCTAGTAAAAATAAAACTACTGTAGTTATAGATTTTTCTTTACATAACGAAACAGCAAAATTTGAAAGCATTAAAAAATATTTCATGATGTCTAAAATTTCATTAGTGCATAGACGTAATGCCTTTATTTCTTTCATAAGTTTTCGGGTACTCTCTCTTTGTTATATATCAGACAAGTAACCACTTCTAATTGAAAACGATTTTTTTTTTCATCCTTTAGCCCCATGTAAGAAGGAATAGATGAGTGAAGAAACCGAAAATAATTTATAAATTTTATATAATAACCAAATATAATTTAATTTGAAGACTATAATACACTGAAAATATAATTTATGATTGAAAAAAATGGAAATCAGTTGTAGCTCCGAAAACTTATTTTGCTTACGTCGGAAGTTTCAGATTACTTCTTCATTGATTGTATATATAATCCGGTTTTTATTATAAGATGTCTGTAATGGATCGCTTGATCTTCCCCTCTTCAGTTGTAAACTGTTAGAATGTCACAAATATTTCTGTTTTTGTTAAAGGAAAATTATAAACTGAGATTTCGGTAGAAATCGGAAGTCTTAATAGCATTCATTTATTGTTTTGGTTAAACTCGAATTTTTGACTATCAAATAGATTTTTAAATGCAATATTTGCCACAATCTCGCATTTTAATTATGATATTTTCTGTATGAATTTTATACTGATTTGCATTTCTTTACGAGTTATAATACATGTGTAGGACGATCCGTTTCCTAACTTATGAAACATCCAACAAAACAACTTTTGTTTGTACTTCAGATGCTTTTATTTATATTAATATAGTCTTTTCTTGATAAATATGTTATACTCGTTTTTGAATATGCACAAAGGGTTAAAAAATGTTATCGGAAAAATAAGTTAAGTTTAAATTTCAACGATGAACATATTTTTATTTTCCTTCTACAATGTGCATTCTGTTATATCTTTTACAGAAATAAGGTTTTAATGTATAATTTTTTTCCCCACACTATTAACAAAAATAGAAATTTACTATAAACAATTCAAATAATTTTATTTCTTTTTAAAATGTGTATCAGTTAAATAGTTTTTTTTTCTATTTACCACAGAGTTTAAGAAAATCTATTTTCCAATTATTATTATTTCATTTTTCATGAAATTTAAAGTTTCAATTTTCCACTTATTTGTAATTGGACACACCACTTATAATCCTTCTATTATAATAATTGATTTATGTACTTGAAACTTAGATAATTTTGTTGTTAGTTGTTCAAAATTAATTTCTAAATTGTAAAACATTTTAATATTTATATAATTTTTGTAATTAAAGAGGTTCATTCTTGAATTTTTTTTTTAAATAAGCAGATAAAAAGTCATTCTCGTCGCTAAAAAAAGACATTTATTAGATGCGTATTGTTTTTAGAATAATTAAAAAATGGATTTCAGAGTAATTATATTATTTAGTTCGAAGTATTTTAATTTATTAAAGAAGCATTTTGAAATTAAATTTAAGGATCACTTTTTAAATCAGTTTCAGTATTTTGATGAATTATGTACTATTTCACCATAGTTATTAATTTTTTTTTATAAATTCAAACATGATTCGAAATTTTTTGTTTATGAAATAATAATTTTTACTAGAATTGTTTGAATTTTTAATGGATGAATTTCATTTGAGTATTCTGAATCCAACTTGCAAATAAGTTAGTTTTTTTTTTCTTTTTTAAGCATTTTAACAATGCAGTTTTATCATTTTAAAAAGTTTAATTATTATTATATGAATAAGATTGCAAACATGAAATGGCATATGGAATGAGTTTTTATTTCTTTTCGCAAGATTTTTTCGTGCCATTAGCAACAATTTTGGACATCATAATTTCTTTGACGCGAATAAATAATAAGATTCTTATATAAAACTGTGAAAAAACAATGTTATAAATACTTAAAAAGTAATCTGTTTGAAGGCTATGTATATGCAAAAATAAATTTTTCCTATAAAATCAGATATAAATTGGATTTTTAGATTATTAAGATTTTGAAGTTATTCGGGGATTTAATACATATAGACATCTTTGAACTGTGGTCAGATCATGAGGAGACAATTGTGGTAACATTCCTTTCCTCAAACTTTTTCATCGCATCAGTTTGGTGTGGCTTGATGGATGACTTGATTTAATGTTAATTAATTTAATTAATCAGATATTCTGACATGGTCTGTAGGCTACTTCGGATCCGAAACAGGGAAATTTACGAAATATTTTTGAATTATGTCTGGATTTTAAGACCACATAAAGAACAATTAGCGATGGGCCTCGTGACTTAGGATTGCTATCTTATGAGAGTGATATTTGAGATCTGCTCTCTTTAGTAAGCCGATCTCACATTGCATTTCATGCCACATCAGTTTGATGAAGTTTGACCTTCCACAAGATTTTTAACGAGGTCGGGTTCAAACAGATCTGCAGTGGAATTCAGATCCGAATCTGCTTTTGCCTATTCAGTTTAGTTTTTTTTTTTTACTGTAATATTTAAAACCAGGTCTTGAGGATTTGATTTGTCAGACCATCCCCTTCATTTTAATTTGAGACATCGGAAAATGTGAACCGATGTCAGCGATATCGAAATCCCTGTTGATCCGACTTCCTAATGCTTCCAGAGGTCTAAGTTAAAGTGTCCCAAATTACAGTATACGATGGAATCGAAAAAAGTAGAATCGGAGGCAAATGATTTATAAGTGGAAAAATTTGGAAATTTATTAGCGAAGTTGATCTTCCTTCGTTACCTTTCTCAATAATAATTATTCAGTATCCTTATAAAATTCTGGATTTTCGTTTAGATTACGAGTAATTTAACTTCATTGGCTGCCTCGAGCACATGGTATTCCGGAGAAACTTTTGACAACTTGCTAGTCTCAGTTCTCATTTGAGTATTCCATTTTCATCTCGTTAAAAAGTTTAAACAATTGTAAAGGTACAAAAAGCGCTGCACAAAAATGTTCTCGAGCGATCGAGTGGAGCAAATCCTCTAAATGTTTTTCTTTAACGAGATCTATTATCGGGAGCTCTTGAGGTGGGTGGGAGACGGTCCCAAAAAAACTTCCTTGGCTCCCGAACCCAGAGCCGCTACTCGTGGTGCCACCTATCGGATCCACAGATGGAATTTCAGCTCGCTGCCCACACGTGTTTGGATGGCCGTCACGTGACCTCCAATAGGGCCAATCATCAATCAGATAGGACGCGGATTTCTGGACGATGACAGAAGTTTTTCCCCTTCATTCCCCACACACTAAAAGAGATTTTTCCTTTTATTTTTGTTCTTTTGCAACTATTTTGAGTCTGTGTTGCGTTGCGGGTTGCTTTATTTAAAAAAATGTTTTTTTTTTCTTTTATTCCATCTCCGATTTTTTTTGAAGGGTAGGAAAAATATTAAATAAAATTTTTATTTATTTTCGATTATCATTTTTTTTGTTACTTTGACAAGTCTTTTTGTTTATTTAAATGTTTATGCAGTAATTTCTTTACGCAAGTGGTGTTTTTCTTTTTTACACTTTCTTTTCACTTTTTGTATATATTGTGAAACACGTAAGAACAAAATTAATACTGAATAGGTTTTTTTTTTTTTTTTTTTTTTAGATTATTGCTGTATAGTTAGCGATGATTGTGGTGAAAATTTTGTTATAATTGCCATTCCTGAATTTAAAAAAAAATTGCCTAATAGCTCCTCACAAATTTTATTTTATTCATTTCCTATTATAGAAGTAAAATTATTTCCTAATAATATGTATAATATTTGTTGCAATCTATATGAGAGTTATTACTAAAAATCAGAATTAATTTTTTAAATTTTATTACTTTATAGCAAATTGCAAGCATATTCTTTTTGTTAGAAGACAGCTTTTATTCCTGACATGATTCGAATAAATACTGAAAAAACACGCATGTATACATGAACACATGTGAATTATTGTCATATCTTGAGTACTGCAAATTTCTCATTTTCAAGTAGTAGAATGTAGTGATAATTAGAATAGAGGGAAATTAAAAACGCAGTTTTCTCATTTGAATAAATTTCTTTATTATTGTTTTTTTTTTCGAAAAAAAATTATACGTTCTCGGTTTATTATTATTTCCAATTCCAGTTTCGTTTCAAGAAGATAAACAAGAGGAATTGCTAAAAATTAACCAACCTGTCTTACTGACAGATGTGCACAATAAAAGCTCGTAATATCGTAAATTATGTCTTAATTCTAAAAACAATTGCACATTTAAGTCATTGCACACACACACAAATAAGTGAATGAATTAAATATTTTTACTTCAAGAAATACAAAGTAAGTAATTGATACCTTAGTAGTGAAAGATTTATATTCTTCAGATAAATATTTACTTTTATCAAGTCTGGAAGCTAACGTAAATATATTAATGTTACATACTGAAGCAATGCGTAAGCTGTTGAGGGTCAGATCTCCTCATTTAGAACCGCAGTTGGATGGCGAGAATTACTAAACCCTCCCCCCTTTTCCTCCAGACTTAAGCGCTACACATTCGAAAGGACATTTGGCCAACGATTTTAGATTTAAATGCAGCATAATTACATACACGGTGAATAATTGGTGGGATAAGGTTTCGAACCCGGAATCTTCTCAACCAAAATCTTATTACCGAGTCACTGGTATCTCAAATATGAGAGAGGGAAAAAGTTACTTTAACCGATATTTTTTAAATAAAAACAAACAAACAAGAATCTCAAATCTATTTATATTCACTTTTGTGAAGATTTAGCTGAAATACCTTTTGAAATTAAATTTAATAAACTGCAATATCAGGTACAAGAAAATAAAATATTGATAAACTTCAGATTTCTTAAAAGTAACATAATACCTTAAAAATATTTACAGTGCATCTTGTTTCATCAAATAGTAACGAATTACGTAAAATAGTGCGATCTGGTTCTAAAAATTCCTTGAAGGATTTAATTGATTTATTTATAGTGGCAGTGATACTCAAGTTTTAAATTTTGAAAGAAAAAAAATCCTGATTTACATAATGGAAGAAAGTTTATCACGCAAACATTTTAAATTTATGACCAAAAATTATAGTTTTAAGAATATACGATTTATACGGATTGTGTATATTGTAGCAAAGAAGATATAGTAATTCAAAAAAGTAAATTTTCATTCAAAATTTTAAACATTGGTGTCCGTATACAAATGGATCGAATTTTCATCTCTGGATTTTATATAATGAAATAATAGTAATCTTATTCACATATTTTTTTTTTTTTTTGTAACCATTCGCATGGAAGATTTTTATAAAGTTCCAGGAATTCTTTAGCTGCAGGCAAGTTTGATGAAAATTGAAAAATATAAACATGTAAAAAAATCTAGCAGACTTTGTGCTATATTTATTCATTAATAAATGTCATTTGTAACCTTGATTGTTATCTGAAATGTTTCACGGTGTCGTCGTCGTGACCCAATTGTTGACAAGGTATTAGAGTGGTAACAGTGGTGCCAAATGCAACAGTTGGTTTGGCAAGAAGCTAAAACACTGATGAAAGAAAGTTTTGGAGTATCTGTGTTTGCTTTGTAACAAAATTAGAAATTCGAAAACAAAACCTTATAAAAGATATATATCGGTGGCAAAATACTGTATCTGATTAATTGATTTATTAGACATTGATGAAATACTGGACGGAATAGCGGAAAACTTCTTAAGTTATTATTGTTAAGAAATTGTTTGCAAGTATTCTACATAACAGCAATATGAAACCTTTTTTTTTTTTTTTGTTCTCTTCTTAGATATTTATTTTTTTAATTATTAAAGTACCATTAGAATTTCATTCGAGCGTGAAGACTATTATAAATTATTAATGTGTTTTTGAAATTGCCAGAAAAGAGCAGATTGAACGTAAATAAAACTTCACAGTTGCTGCAAAAGTTAACTTTTCCCAAGCAATCTGTATTTTTTTTTTTTTTTTTTGCCGCTACAAATAAATGTCTGTTGCTCTCGCATCAGTGATCAATTCCTTGGAAATAATCAGTCAAAAGTTTTATCTGTATATTTCTTTTAGGCACGAGGATGTTTATATAACGGTTGTTTCGCTTTCTTCTGTACTGAATTCTTATTAATGTGGGGGGGGGAAGAAACATGCTTTTGAGTGAAAATGCTTTGCTTGCGATTCCAAATTCTTTTTTAACTGTAATCGTACAATCACCGGTTAAACGAAAAGTATTAAGAGGAAATTCATGCTAAAAGGGTAAATGACCAATAATTCTTTTGTCGGAATCCAAATCTTACCTTATATCACTTTCTTCTTTTAAAATTGGGAAGGATGTATACCACAAAAAAAGTAAAAGAAAAAAAATTGAAATGTAGCGTAAGTAACTGGTACCGCAAAAGGCGTTGTTTGGGAATCGTTCACTGTTTAAATCACGGCATCATTCAAGCTTAGCTCTAGACCAGTCTAGACAAAACTAAGCCATTACCGTCCTTTAAGTCTTTATCAGTATCCACTGCTTATCGGTATATGCTGGATTTTATAGCGTAAAATGTGTTTTGAAATATTGCAATGAAGAAACTTAGACTGAATAATTTTGGGGTTGAAATAAATTATGATTGTTTTTATTCCGTTGTTGATGTTTCGGAGAGTCATTGTCATTTCTTCTTACTTCACCTCCTCCTCTTGATGCTATATTTGCTACATGTTGGGAGCTTATCATGTTGTTTGTGTAAGAAATGACCGGATGTGGGAGTTGAAACCTGTATCTTAATCACAAAGCGGCTCTGAAGTAGTGCCCTTGTCCTAACAGTAAGCAGAACCTGCGATTTATTTATTTTTTTTATTTAAGCAATGATGTGAAACTTTACAGATAAAACGGATGTTCTCGGTTTTTTTACATGGCGTTTTCCGTTTAAAGTTAATTTCATATTGTTACAGAATTTTGAACCATATATTATAATGCTAGACGTACCTTAAAAATGCCATTGTTCACGGAATTAAATGTTGTTTTTCAATCGATCATAACACCTTTTTAAGTTGTTCTGAAGACTATTTGTTGAGTTTTTAATATATTCTAGTTCGTTTCAACATTTATAAATGACTCTTACCTCAACAGATGTATAGTGGTTTTCCAGTACGAAAACCCGTCAATGATGAAACAAATATTATAAATCCATAACGATATTGTTTCAGATGAACTGTTTGACCTCCTAATAATGACATATTTTTATTTTGGATATTAATGTCATTTCAGCCTATATAAGAATGTAAACATTTGAGATATTTAAACTAATCTTAATGATTTTATTTTTTAAACCAATTTCTACATTGATTTTGTAAAAGATTTAAATAATAAATTCTATAATCATTTCCTTTTAGCCAGACATGTTATTGTATGCAAAGGGTTTAATTTTTTTTTTTTTTTTTTTTGTCCTCCATCCCATGCCTTAAGTAGTCAGCTTTCTAATTTTTTACTATCTTTAACACGTCAGAAATTTTTGTATACATATATTTCTATGAAAAAATTGTTTATAGCACTCTTTATATATAAATTTATAAAAAAGAAAGAAGTTTCTAATTGTGCACTTTTCTTTAAGAATATCAGCAAACAGAATTGTTTTTAAATTTTTGTAGTATATTTTATGCACTGAGATTGAATTCCTTTATGCTCTTTGAATCACCGTGACGATCAAAACGAAACTGAGTTAAACAATAATTGAAAGTGATTTCTCGTCACGACACTCGATCCATTTAATCCCCATTGTGAAGTGGCAAATATTCATTGGATTCCGACAGCCCAGTGGCAATCATAGCATTTGATTGCGCGGAGGCTGGGAAAGTCGATGACAGGACTTTTTCTCTGATGCATGAAATGATATCGCTTCTGGAAAGCGATATACGAATTTCTTTTCACTGTTCCGGACGATGAGCAAGCGTCAAGTTCTCATCTCTCATTAGACTGCATTTGGCCACTCGAATCTCGACATAATTATAGAGATCGGGATAATAATCCTATTTCCAGGTCTGCTCCCTGAGCGACCAAAACACATGACTTGAATGTTCCAGAGAGACAAAATGGTCGCACAACTGCTCATTTGGCATTCCGTAGTACCAAGATGGATGTTCTTCTACACCTGATGCATCAACGATAAATAATCGCATAATAAAAATGCATTCTGCCACTTAAAACTTCCTTTCAAAGGGTGTATTTTTCGACGTCTGGCTGATCGTGGTGAGGAGACAGAGATACCGCAGGGGGGAAAAAACTTGAAGGTTACCGTAAAGTAAATAAACAGAATGGAAAAGTATAGTTTCCTATTGGATAACTAATATTTTAATGTCCAAGGTGTGTTTTTATTTTTATTGATGATTTCTTCAAAAGATAACTTGGTTTTTTTTTTTTTTTGCCTCTTTTTTAATCACTGAATACGCAATATTTTAAAACATTTTAAGAGGAAAAGTTACAATTTATTACAATGTGCCCTTTTGATTTGCACACTCAGGAATGATAATGTTATTGTTTAAATATACTTTAATTCTTTATTTGGAATTATAATGTAAGAAAACGCCATATTTTGCTTCACAATACAACGAAAAGGTATTTCTTAACATTTTGAAGATTTTTTCTTACATGGTACAATTACACGCCTGTCAGGATGTAAAACATAAATTGATACCTGCATTCTCTACCAGGAGCGACACAAAGATCTATAAAAAATGGTTGTCTTTAATAAACGTGCGATTTCCTGTTTTATTGACCAACATTAATTGGATTAAAGTGTAGATTAATACATTGTAAACCTATCAAGTGCAATTTACTTTTTCCTGAAATTTTAAATTGCTTTTGATTGGTTTTCATTATGTTAATCTTAATGTTGTATTAGTGTTTTGCTTTGATATTGTTGCCTTAATTATTAGAAAAGATGATAAACCGATTCCAAATCCTTCTTTATTACTATTATCATGGATTAAATATTGCAAAAGTCTGGCTATGCGATAGAAACCCAAACTTGATGCACGTTTTTCTCTGAAAGTTTTCTATTGTTATTGTCTGTCACGTTTCTGTGCAGTATTTATGAAAATGATATATATATAATATAGAATTCTATAGATTGAATTTAATCATTGAATCTTGAAATCTGAAGAATGATTAAGACGATGAATTTACTTGTCTCATTTTGAGTTTTCAAAAGTTCTAAAGTTTAATGCAGGAGGCCAAAATCATTCGTTAAAAGTTGACTGTAAACAACTAATGTACGAATTGAAATCCTTTTTTGAGTGCGAGAGAAATTGGAATAGTCATAACCTGAAATGAAGAACTTTATAGGCAAAACTTTTTTAAAAACCTCTTACTATAAGTTGGCTGTAATAAGTGCACTATTTTCTTCGTGGATATTTAATTTTTGATTTTTCATGGATCATCTGGTATTAGAATAAGAAGAATTTGCTTATGTCAAAATCATTATTTATATCGTAAGCATCTGATCTGAACATTCATCTATCTGTCCATCAAGGATTTTATTTGCCCGAATTTGATACTAAAAATAAATGGGATTGGGGGAAAAAACCCTAGAACATTAAAAAAAAGTTAGGCTATCGAATAACCTTCAGCTTCACCTCCTTCCTATCAGAAATATATTTCAACGTACCCTATTTGCCTGCATATTTCGACCGAGCTCACCTTTTGAAGAGTCGGATCTTGTTTGGCCATTACAGGAAGCAAAACGGACTCAAAAACTCCTGTCGCGATCCTTTTCCGCTGGAGTCCCATACATTTGTAGGTACTGTGTATGCATGCAGGGGGTACAGGGAAGGGATCTTCTCTATCAATAAATGAATCCAACCGGGTGAGTCGTGAACTCTGAATACCCGAGCTTTCACCCACCCTGTCTGGGGAAAGCTGCTGTGCGTATGTCAACATGAGCAGCGCTTTTCATAAAATAATACTAATAAAAAAAAGCCCCTGTAGAAGTCTAAATTTACCTGCATCTATTCAATAGCAGCATGCAGGAAAACTCGTCAATGCACACAGGCCGTGAGGGATTGTTTAGTTTGCGAAATCCGGTCTTGCACCTGATTCCCGATTCTTCAGCCGGTGTAGAGCTCTTGTTGAAGGGTGAAAGCCGCCTGGGTAATATTAAAGACGTGCTATACTGTAAACAAAATGACGCTAGCTAAAAATCAAACCGAATGATTGTTGAATTGCATAGCAGATTTAACATTCGCTCCTCTTATGTTTGTTTTGAAGTATCTCGTGATTGCTGCTCAGACTATTTCTGATTTCTTTTTTATTGATTATTTGATTACCTGAATTCCTAAAAATGTTATTTGAGACGTTTTATTTGAAATTTACTATGAGGTTAACAAAAGAGAAAGTTAGAAAGAATTTATAACTTTCCGCTACTTTATTTAATACTAGCCGCCTTTGGCGACCAGCCGGTTCGCCAGTATTACCGCTTGCTACAATTTTCAATTAAATATTTTGAGTAACTGGTCTCTTAATAGATTCTCAAACAAAACATTTTTAATCTTCAAATTTTGATAATCATACCAAACTTATACTGTTGTTTAGATCATTTCGTTCAATTTGCTATATTATTTTGCTAATTTGTTGTTAATTTGTTGTCATTTCCGGTAAAACTTCAACTTTAATTTAAAATGGAAATGATGAAATTACAATTAATATAAAGATGTTTTTTAATAAAACCAAGCGTTTTATTTTATTTATCATCTTTATTGCTATTTATTTATTATTATTATCGGTATTTAAGTCTTATGTGAACTACAAAATATTTTTCATAATTTATGTAATATCTCAAACAATAATTCAACAAAAATTTCTCAGATTCAGCATAAAATTCAGTTTTTAGTTTTTCTTTCAAAAGGATTGAAATGAAATCAATAATAATATTTTGTCCTATAAATATATTTCAAAAATTATGAAGTCTAAATTTAATGCAGTAAGATATCATATTTTGAGAATTATTCTGTACACACGAAATTTTAAATAAATGAATGAATATTTCTATTTTCCACGATCGACTAAGACTTATTTAGGAAGTTTTGATGGTAAAAATTTAGAAAAACTCAACATTTTCATAATCTTAGGCCAATTAATCTTGAGAAACCTGCGCGCTGATTGGCGTATTTTCTTTGAAACGATCGATGGAAAATCTAAAATTATCCTTTTTTTTTTAATAATGATATTCAAATTTTCATAAATCAGTCAGTTTAAGTGATTGATTTAGTTGATTGGAAATTAACTTTTTATTTAAAATATTAGTGTTTCAAGAACATTTTGTTATTCGTGATTTCCACAGCAGAAGCTTTATGTAAAATCAAAAATTCGTTATTAGAGCATTTCTTGAATCAAACTACATAAAATATAATCATTTTCCATTTAGACCATTTTAGCATATCTGTGTCTTACTAAAGGTTTACAAATTAGCTGTGTGGCCCTGATTTGAAGGGATATCCTGTTCATATTAAACAAAACGCCTTAAAATAAAACTGATTTATTGGATTAATAATATAGAGAGTGTAAAAGATCGTAAAATAATTTTTCTTGAATTTATATTTTAGAAAAAATAATATTTCATATTTGTTTCATTTCCTACAGACACGTGCCGAAAATTATATTTTTGCAGATTTCATTTCCAAAAAGTTTTAATTTATTTTTAATTGGAGCTTTAATCAATGTGATGGAAACACTTTGAAAAAAGCTAATTTTTTCCCATGAATGCGAAACGTGCTCGTGCGGCTTAAATTTTATTTTTATATTGTACGAAAAAAATTGTTGAAAAATATAGTTAAAATATTTCTTTAAAAATTCATTAAAAATAGAAATTTAATTTTATGGTTAAAACATTGGTATCATTGAAAAGATAAATTTTTGTTCTTTAACTTCATGTAAAAATCGTTTTTGTGCGGTAATATTTTCGGAAGTTATAGCAGAAACATGCCAAAATTTCGTTTAATTTTTAAATAAATAAAATTCTCATTAAAAATTCGAAAAAATAACCCCAGGTGCACATTCCCGGCCTCCAAGGTATACACGTGCCAAATTTGGTTGCTGTTGGTTGAATGGCCTGGCCTGTAGAGCGCCAACGCACACACACACACACACACATTGAGCTTTAATATAAGTAATAGATTTCCGAATTTATTTTTTACTTTTGTTATTCTGAGGCCATGATTTTTGAAGCGTCATCTACTTAAGCTAAATAACCTAGTAGAGCACAAGTAATGAAAATTAATATCCCCCTCTAATCAAAAAATCTAATTTCAACAGTCAGTTCTAGCTTGATTAGTATTATATTCGATCAAATATGTCTGTGTAAGGTGCATTCGTGAAAATACTTTTGCTGAAATCGAAATTAACCTTGTAACTGAGAAACTGATTTTAAATGTTTTTAATATTATATACATTTGCATTCAATTGAATTCAAAAATAATTGCTTTTTTTTAAAAATTATAAACTTGTGAATTCGATGGTAACGCCATTATGGCGTAAGTTTATACACAACTGTCATTCGAACAAAAATGATTGATAGATTTTATTTAACATCATTAATAAATTTTGTATGCATCTTCATTATCTTCAGGAATGACAACAGATAATATTTCTTCGAGGTTTAGATTAGTTGATATACCTTTAAAGTTTTTATATTGTCTAGATAATATATATTTTTGAAGTTTCTTAAATTTGTTTATTAAACTAGTTTACATTTTAAAATTATATGGAAATTTTTTTTTATCATATTTCTTATTTTTTAAAAATTTACTAGTACTTAATGCTTGAGACGGAGATTCGAAGTTCAATATTTGCAATATCGATAAAATCTTAAAATAATGCTGATATTTGATCTAATTTCTCTGAAAAATAATTTTCTTTTTGAGCATGCGTATTAATGCATAATTTTTTTAGTGTGTACTTTGTATATTTGAACAAAGTTATTGCATTGTAGTCGGTTTATTTACATGAGTCTTGTTTCTCTTTCGCGTAACATTTACTATATTGGCAAGCAAAATTTGAGCGTTACAACACGAAAATGACCCTTGTTTACGAATACGATTTTAATAATAATATACGATTATATACGAATATACGATAATACGAATAATATACGAATATACGATAATATACGATTTTAAGAAATTCTAGTACTTATGTTTAATCCAAATCCCTTGTGGCTGTAAAGAAACTAAAGTCTTTAAACTCATGAGCTAAGTATTGGCTTAAGGAATATGAAAGAAAAAAATTGTTTCATTAAATAAAAGCACACGAATATATTATTTTGTGTAGATAGTGTTACTTGTAAATAAATTTCGATTTCTGGTGTTTTATCTCGAATTTTGATTACTTATGTTTTGAATTTATAAATGCAAACCTGTTCTTCCCGGAACTGTTTACCATCGTTAGTGATGGTAGAGTTTACTCACCAAGTGATTCACTTACCCAATCAAAATTGTTTTAAAATCTCAATTTGATAAGTCGGACCGATTCGTGGAAAACCTTGAATTTCTTCAGTTGATCGTCAGTGACAGAGAAACATTATCTAATGTCGCAATCAATCTTTTCTCGTATTCACAACATCCGGCTAGGTTGTCGCTGAATTTCACGGTTTCGAGTTTTGCTTGGAAGAAGGATTTTCAAGCGTGCAGTCAGTGCCTATCTATTTTGTAGACAGGGCCACTGCCAGTAACTGACGAGGAAGCCATCGTCGGCATTTCCATTTAAACGAGGAAGTGTAATTTGTTTTTGTTCCCGCTCTTGAAATTCTCGCCCTTTATTTTGACAATCGGAAAAAAAGGAGCGGATAAAAAGTTGAAAAAACTGTGCGCACCTGGTTAGTTTTCTCTGAAATAGAGCCCCATAATTAAGAACTATTCCGCATTTCTTGCGTGTGTTTCGAGAGATTTTAATCAACTTATTTAACCTCCTCGGGTCTAATGAAGCTCGGGCACAGTGCTTGATTTAATTAATTTTTTATTGGTTTTTTCTCGGTTCTCGGACAGCATCTTATTTGCTTTAGGCCTAGCCATGTTTGCATCCAGTATGACTCCCTCCCAATTCAATGATAACCTCAGTCTTTTAATTTTCTTAAACTGTGGAACTGAAAAAGTAAAGGCTTGAACAAACTTTGCCGTCGTTTTTAGAAGTGTTTTTCTTTCTTTGGGTTTCATCGCGCCGTTTTTATAGTGTCCGCTCTGTATTTTTTTAAGAATTAAAACACAGGTATTTGGTGGCTAGAAACATTGTTGTAAGTTAAACGGCGTATTTGTTTGCTATTTTGTACTTTTATTTAAATAATATACTTTTTCCCCATCTAATTAATTGAGTCCACCATAGTAACGTAGCTTGGTTGTGTATAGTTAGGCACTCTGTAAAGATGACTTGGGATGTTATGTGTAACAATTGAATTAAGATGTAATGCGAGGGAGGACAAGATAAATATTCACACAATGACCTTTGCAGTTTCAGGATCCCTTTTTATTAATTGAATTTCGACTATTTTTAAATATTTGCATTTGACAGAGGTTAAAAAAAATATTTTTAACCATTTCTTTTTATTTTGTAAGTCACTAGATGTTCTTTTGTTTACTTAATAAATTATTTAATAATGTCGATATGGTTGTATGAGCGTATAGATTTATTTCATAATCTTTGAACAGCTAAAATTCTAAATCAAATGTAGAACTAATAAATTTTGAGATTTTTTTTTTATTTATTTTGTTACATTTTCTTTAAAGTTGCGCAATGGTAAATGGACGCTTAGAGTTTCAGAATTTAATTTCAGTGTTTAAAATTAATGGAAAATGGATATAGAGGAGAGGGATACCTCTATTAGCAATGTAAATAATACATAGAAAGTTTTATGAAAGGGAACTTTACAGAAATGTCATCTTTTATATTTCCGGGATTGAAATGAAAACCTTAATATTAAAGATATAAAGACCATTCCAAATGACTATGAAAATAAATATTTCAACACGAAATTTTAAGTTTTTAAAGTTTAGGTTTCTATTAGTTTAGTTTGTAATGCTTCCAGTGCGGTTTAAATTTTCTTTAAATATGAATTTCTGTTGGAAGATATGCAGTTTTTACAAACACTTTTTTTTATAAAATAGCTGCAATCCTAATAGGGAGATAAAGATTCCATGAAATGACTGAGGTGATTCTAAAATATAACTTCGTTATTTGAATGAGTCAACAAATAAAAGATGTTCAGTAATTATATATGAAAAAAGAACTTGTAGAAATAAGTATAAAAAAAGGCTTCTTTTAGTGGTGAGTAAGGAGAATGTCTCCTTGGAAGAAATTTCGAGGTAAATTGATCTCATTCATATTGTATGGCTGAAAAGCAGAAAGAGCTCTGTGTGGCCAATTTGATTTTTTAATGTATTAATTTTGAAATAATACTTTCTATAAGTATAGCTTGTATATAATTGATAAACTCTTTCTTTAAATTGATGATTTTAATCATGTCTTATCCTACCAGTCAAATGGTTCGATGAAGAAATTAAGTAAAACATTTTCTTGTGCAATATGTTTTTAAAAAAATTTATAGCCAAGCATTGAATCGCATGAGCTCCTATAATTTAACAATTACAGATGCTTTTTTAAAAAAATTATCTCTAAGGTAAATTTTGCATGAAAGATGCTAAACTGTATTGATGATGGAAACCATGGTAATCTTATTTCTTTCTAATCTCTTATTTGAATAATTGACTTTGAAATTTATTTGGCATAATGATTTCCAGTCTTAAATGATATGCAAGTTCATACAGTAATATTTGTTTAACATAGTAAAGACCATTGAATTGTCTGGTTTATTCTTTAAGAATTCTTTCTAATTTCGTCTAATTTAAATAGCTTCCTTTGTGTGATACAACAAATGAGTTAAGTAGGTAGATAATGAAAAGCAAAATCTTTCTTAACAGAGTCTGTCATGAATAGGTAGACGAAACTTCTTTTAACGCCTTTTTCCATTCCCGAAAGGATGGTCATTATAACAACCGAGCCATCCGCCTAATTCTTTTAAGAACTGTCAAACTAGTTGCCAACCGTGTGATATTCGGGGAAATAAGAAGGGGGAAAAAAAAGGCCGCAAAGGAAAATAGTCTTTAATTCTTTCTTCTGTCGATTCGAATGACTTATCACCTCTCCAACCCGAATATTTGTGGATATTTCTCGATTTGTGCTGAAACCAAAGTCATGCCCTTACTTTGCCCTTGGTGCGTTCAAGTATATCAGGAATCGAGACCAATTGTGGTGGTCTTTGCTTCGCTGCCTTCCCAAATCACGGCTGACCACCAGTAAGTAATGCATGCCAAACTTAATAAGCATTCTCTGAAGATATGCACCACCGCTTCAAAAAAGCCACTCCACTTTCTTCCAATATCAACCCGAGCTTAAATTACCCTCTCATTAAAAGTCGCGACAATTTGTTTTGTGTTGTTCTAGCTCCCTTCCCCCAATCTTTATTTATTTATTTTTTTATTTTTTGCGTGTGTGTTGCCTTTTTTTGCTTTTTTCATTCCGCAAGCACAGCATATAGATATAAATTTTCTTTTAATTTTACCTTCTTCTTGCGGAGACATTTTGCTTTTAATAGCATCGTGGGGTCTTTAGTGGGTAGTTTTTCCCCTCAAACTCTTCGTATCTAAATCAGCGAGCTTCTTGCCCAAATTATGGATGGTGCCATTTTTGAGAAGGTTTTGCTTTTTCTCTCTGTGGAAAATTTTCTTCATGTTAAGCAAACTATAAACAATGTGTGGAGCGTCTTGAAGACTTAAAAAAAAACTTTTTTCTTAATAACTTAAGGGGGATTCGTTCAGTAATTTCTCCCCCCCCCCATGAATTGACTATAATCATCCAGAGTTAACGCTTTTGGATGGCATAGCAAGGAAGAAAAGAAGATTTCCAGATGTATGGTGGTTACTAGAGCTCTTACTCTGTTAAATGTCGTAAAAGGGGAATTTAAGTCCTTATATCACCGTCACTTGTGCACGTGTGGTAATTGATGTACTTTTTTCTATTCTTAAAGTGTTAAAATGTATATCAATTTTTTTTTTTTTATGACGGGTTCTTTCGCTATCCGAAAAGGTTTTTGTTAAAATTTGGGTCAAGATCGAGAATTAATGTTTTCCGTTTATTAATGATGTCATTTAGTTATCCGAAATAACTCTGGATCAGTATTTAAAAAAAAAAGTTTTTCCTTTTCTGCTTTATTTTTATTTTTTAGTTCTGTGTAGATAGCTTTTTTTTATGCTATTTCAAGCCATACGCTTTAATATTTTGTTAAACATTACATACATATTAATGCACTCTTTTTTTTATAAATATTTTTCATACAAACCGAAATTTTAAAAACTTTGGGTTGTGGTAATAATTGAGGCCATAGAGTAATTATTTGGGATCCCAAATAAATTTACAGAATAAATAATTTCTTTGTCTGAAAAGAATTTTCAAGCAGAAAACGTCTTATATGAGTTCTTCAGAGAGATATTACATCTGGTGATGATATTAACTTCACCTTTTTTAGCATATCTATCCAAGTCCATGAATTTATAATTTATGATATAGGGAAAGTGTGAACATATTTTCTGTTAATCAAAGGGAATCGAAGAACTCGGATAATACTTGATGTAAAGTCTGGATCATCTCCAATATATGGTATTAGATTGCCTTTTGGAGAACTTTATGGGGAAAATGGCCCATATTTTTGTTTCGTTTGGTGGAAAATCTGAAAAACTTCTGACATCTTAAAAGCACAACAGAAGACCAGTTTTATTTAATTATTCTGGTAAAGAGCACAGCTAGAAGATGGACTTCGTAACATCCTTCCAATTTAAGTTCATCAAATATACCTTAGCTCATTAGAACACTGGCCAACTTTTACTTGTTTTGGATTCAATGCAGTATCTCTCATTTATGATAACATCCGTAATAGGTCGCTTGCGTACAGCATGTAGGTGTGTTTTTATATTTACATTTGATTATGCTTACCTTACAATCTTTTAATTCTTAAAATATTTTATTTTAGTAAGAATGAAAATAATTCAACTGGCATCACGGTCTTGTGACAAATGTCATTGCACATTTCATTGATTCTATTTTAAAATATCATGAACTTTTTATTCTTACAAAAATTTTCCATGAATTGCAAAATTGAAATTTGTATGGCGCACTTAATGTGTATCGTTTGATTATTGATTGGAACTTTTCACACAATATGCTCACTAAATTGGAAAAAGAGGCACTTATTATCAAGAGAGGAAATAAAACATAAGTGGTGCAGTGTGACTATCTCTGACTTTTGGGACACTAAATATTTATATTGTTTTAAAAAGATTTTCCCCATCCGATTTTTTTAATCAATTGTATGACTTTTGAGTACAGTAAATATGTGTACAAATTATAAAACTATCAACCTAGGATCTTTTGACGACCGTTTGTGAGCCTGATCAAGACAAGTTCAGGAAGTGACTGTGATATTTTAAACTTTATTTACAATTGAAAAGATTGGCAATTTTTTTCTTTTTTTCTTTCTTTTTGGATATTATTTAGATTTTACTTGATAAAAATAAATCGTTGTTTAATAAACTGAAATAAAAATATAAAGAAAATCGTGGGCAGATGATATTTACTTTCATATAAATAATATACCTATTTCGAAACAAATAAGGTTTTCATTATTTTTTGATATGTTTTTAATTATGTTTCTTGCATATGTTTTTAATTATGCTTCTTGCATATTTTTATAATTATGTTTTTTGCATTGTTTCTTTCTTGCAAAAAGTACATAATATTTTCATATTTTTAAATTAAAAAAAATTCTTGAGCCTCAAGATTTTTATATGTTAATAGGAACAGTCTTGAAATGCAATGAGATATAGCCGCAAGAGCGAATCTTGTTTTCCTGAGATGTAATATATCAGCCTCAAAATATTAATATATCAGATAGCAATTTGCTATTACAATTTTATTGCTTCTCTTTAGAAATATTATTTTTGGAGAAGTTGGATAATTTTTATTGTAATAAAATAGGCCCAAGTTATTCATTTTATATAATTTCTCTCTTTGTAAATGACAAAAAAAAAGTATAAAGTGCATAACAAAAATGAACCTAGCGGTACAGAAATATATGAATATTGAAACTAATTCATTTTTTGCAATGAAAATTACTGTCAGATCTTATCTAAATTCGAATTTGGTTTTCTCCTAGATGCATTTTTTTAACGCTAAACGACATATAATTTTTTAAAAAATGTCTGTTCTAAAAACAGAGAAATAATCCAAAAAGAAAATCGCTCTGATTCCATCCTCTGAAAACGCATTTAAAGCGATTTAATAGCGTTTATTCTGTCTTTTATAATCTGGTTTGTTATTGATATATTATTTGTATATATGTATTAATTACAGTTTATTTACATTCTAAAAATAATTATCTAATCAATCTAACTCTGACTTCACTTCTGAATTGCGCAAGACTTTATTTTCCCACAGTGAAGAAACAGGGTATCAGCAAATTTCTTTCTAAAACTATATAAATTCAAAATACTTTTTCATGGTCTCTTCTTGCTTCCTTCCTATTCGGTACACTGCGTCGCGCCCGTCATAACGTTTACATGAAAATTCTGATAATTGATAAAAATTGCATTATTTCCTCAAAATCATGAAGAATAAAAATTGTCAAAGAACTCCCCATCTACTTCTTTTAAAATCATAGAATTTTTTACACACATGCGCGTACTCACGCACGCACATGCAATATGAATAAGGTTTAAGAAATTAAAAAAAATATTTTAACTGTTGAATAACACTTTTATTGTTAAAACTCTTATTAAGGAACCATATATAGATTTTTTCCTTGATTATTTAACATCGAATATAATAACAAAATGCGATTTTTATTAGTAAATAAAATTACTAAATTTTAACCTATTAATTTGCTTGATTGCTATGATCCTTCGACTTTTTTCCTTTTCTGAGCAGTTTACATGGGAGTCCTGATAATTCTGATTCTATAATTGAGGACATGGGAGTCCTTAATTATAGAATCAGAGAAGATCGACATTTTAAAGAGGTTTCGCTGTAATACATTTAAAAAAATCAGCTATAATATGTGAATTCGCTATTTAATAGAATAATTAAAATTAAAATCTCTATGCTACTTTAAAATAAATGACAGCTAAGAAACTTTTTTTCAGTTTCAAACTAAACATACAGAGATATTTAAATAACGTGATTTCATATATACTCAAGATTTCTGAGAAAGAAAAATCAAAGTGACATTTTGATACGAGTACTACGCAGATATAAATTCTTAAATATATACATATATTTGATTAAAAGGGATGGAGAAAGAAGAGTAGAATTTCTTTTCCTCTTTAGAATAAACATTTATACTTTTACAATCGCCATGTTCTGTATACTTATTTAAAACGAACCGAATGACAGGGAGCATATGTTTTTCTTATAATAACATGTCTTTAAACAATTTGTGCCTTAGGCTGTCTTGGATATCATTCGAGGATCTCATTTTTATGAGACTGCAAGTTTCTGCGCGGAAGCTATCTCTCTCTCTGTGCAATAATTAAACATGGATAAATCACTGAAATGTCATCTGCTTTCTTTCGAGAAACTTTTCTGATTTCATCTAGAGGTTTGAAATCCAGAATTAGATTTCACTGATATGTTTATTTTGAATGAAATATTACCGTCTGGGAGAGATTTTGTTGTATTATTGATACATACAGAATTTCATCGCGTCTGTTTAATTGCAGATCTCAAATGTAAAGCTTAAAGTAGATTTTGCTACTTTTTCTGCAGCAAAAATATTAGGAGGATATGGAAGAAATGATTTTATTTTTTTAATGATTGGCATGTGAATGAAACGGCGTTTTAAATTATTGTGAATTGTCTCTTAAAGTGCTTTTCAAATTCACCCTCTCTTTCTGATTTTGGCGGGGAGATGGAAATGCTCTCACGACATTTGTATAAGTCAAATTTATTTGTGATCAGAGCTGCACTTGCAAATAACACCGACGAAATTTAATTTTTAAAAAAATGGGGATTTTAGTTAAATATACTATGAATATTCGGTGAAACATGAAATCAAAAGAGTTTACAAGAATCATATATTTACTTTAATCAAGATCTCCATTAAAAACTAGATACAGTCAAAAAAATTTTTATGTTCTCTTCTTCGATGTCGTATTTTAATTCCATGAATGTGGTGCAGCTTTTCCAAAAATGGCTTTTGTGCCATAAAACACAAAAACTCAGACTCGATGTCATATTTTTGAGCGATTTTTTATGTGCCTATTATTTATGTGGCATGTAAAAAGTCATGAAAATGCATTATATGAATAAAATGTTTTACAAAAAAGAAATTTAAAATAAAAGCAACAGAAGACCCATCAGATATTACGTTATAGCATTGCAAAAAATATGTTCATATTGCATCCTCAGTTTATTATATATGTACGAAGAACAATTGTTATAAATTTTGAAATTTTCTTATAAAAAGTCATGAAAATGCATTATATGAATAAGAAGTTTTACAAAAAGAAATTTAAAATAAAAGCAAAAGAAGACCCATCAGATATTACGTTATAACACTGCAAAAAATATGTTCATATTGTATCCCCAGTTTTATTATATACTAGCCGCCTTTGGCGACCAGCCGGTTCGCCAGTATTACCGCTTGCTACAATTTTCAATTAAATATTTTAAGTAACTGGTCTCTTAATAGATTCTCAAACAAAACATTTTTAATCTTCAAATTTTGATAGTCATACCAAACTTATACTGTTGTTTAGATCATTTCGTTCAATTTACTATATATATTTTGCTAATTTGTTGTCATTTCCGGTAAAACTTCAACTTTAATTTAAAATGGAAATGATGAAATTGCAATTAATATAAAGATGATTTTTAATAAAACCAAGCGTTTTATTTTATTTATCATCTTTATTGTTATTTATTTATTATTATTATTATTGAATATGAGTATTGCAAACAGAATCGCTCGGTATTTAATTCTTATTTATACTACAAAATATTTTTCATAATTTTTGTAACAATAATTATGAAAAACAATAATTCAACAAACATTTCTCAGATTCAGCATAAAATTCAGTTTTTAGTTTTGCTTTCAAAAGGATTGAAATGAAATCAATAATATCTTGTTCCGGACTATAAATATATTTCAAAAATTATGAAGTCTAATTTTAATGCAGTAAGGTATCAGATTCTGAGAAATATTCTGAACACACAAAATTTTAAATAAATGAATGAATGTTTCAATTTTCCACGATCAACTAAGACTTATTTAGGAAGTTTTGAATGAATTTAGAAAAACTCAACATTTTCATAATCTTAGGCCAATTAATCTTGAGAAACCTGCACGCTGATTGGCGTATTTTCTTTGAAACGATCGATGGTAAATCTAAAATTATCCTTTTTTTATTGAATAGTCATATTCAAATTTTCATAAATCAGTCAGTTTAAATGATTGAGTTGATTGGAAATTAACTCTTTTTATTTAAAATATTAGTGTTTCAAGAACATTTTGTTATTTATGATTTTCACAGCAGAAGCTTTATGTAAAATCAAAAATTTGTTATTTATTAAAGCATTTATTGAATCAAGTTACATAAAATATAATCATTTTCCATTTAGATCATTTTAGCAGATCTGTGTCTTACTAAAGGTTTACAAATTAGCTGTGTGGCCCTGATTTAAAGGGATATCCTGTTCATATTAAACAAAACTTGCCTTAAAATAAAACTGATTTATTGGATTAATAATATAGAGAGTGTAAAAGATCCTAAAATAATTTTTCTTGAATTTATTTTTTAGAAAAAATAATATTTCATATTTGTTTCATTTCCTACAGACACGTGCCGAAAATTATATTTTTGCAGATTTCATTTGCAAAAGTATTTAATTTATTTTTAGTTGGAGCTTTAATCAATGTGATGGCAACACTTTGGAAAAAGCTAATTTTCCCCCATGAATGCGAAACGTGCCCGTGCAGCTTAAATTTTATTTTTATTTTGTACGAAAAAAATTGTTGAAAAATATAGTTAAAATATTTATTTAAAAATTCATTAAGAATAGAAATTTAATCTTAAGGCTAAAACGTTGGTATCATTTAAAAGATAAATTTTTGATCTTTAACTTCATGTAAAAATCTTTTTTGTCTAATTCTAATCTAATATTTTCGGAAGTTATAGCAGAAACGCGTCAAAATGTCGCTTAATTTTTAAATAAATGAAATTCTCGTTAAAAATTCGAAAAAATAACCTCCAGGTGCA
Organism: Argiope aurantia; assembly: GCA_026543865.1. Classification (NCBI taxonomy): domain Eukaryota; kingdom Metazoa; phylum Arthropoda; class Arachnida; order Araneae; family Araneidae; genus Argiope; species Argiope aurantia. The sequence goes on along the minus strand of JAPMOR010030339.1, from coordinate 162,550 downwards.
CATTCCCGGCTTCCAAGGTGTACACGTGCCAAATTTGGTAACTGTAGGTTGAATGGTCTGGCCTGTAGAGCGCCAACGCACAAACACACACACACACACATTGAGCTTTATTATAAGTATAGATGTACGAAGAACAATTGTTATACATTTTGAAATTTTTGTATGTATAATATTGAATGTATAAGCAAATAAAAAATTTAAAAACTTTCCCATTTGTATATTAATTAATGTCTTTTTTTTTCTTTTTCGAAAACAATTTTTAGCCATACCGTTAGGTTTTCGGATAATTTTTTTCATCATTTTTTTATAAATTTCCTTTTAATAGCATAATTTGTTTTTTTTTAAACTGTGCTGCAAACGATATAGATTATAACTACTTATGAAGTTTCAGTATAATTTTGATGTGTTTCCTTTTATGGCCTTCATATCACTCGCAAAAAAAAAAAAAAAAAAAAAAAAGGTTTTAGTGCAAAAAGGAATCTTAATCGTAAATATATCTGCAAAATTAACAGATGCATTCTTTAATAAAGTGTTTTTGAATCCCCCCTTCGTATTTCCATTTCGACATTAAAAACATTAATGGGGAATGTTTCCGCATTCAAAACTTTACATATAAGTGGCACCAATAAAACTTATTATGTAAAAAAAAAAAAAAAAAAATACATTTGTTTGTAAATTTTTTAGAAAATCTAAAATCAAAATAACCCAGAAGCTAAATATTTTCTTTTGACCAAGAAATTCGTTCCAAGTAAGTTAAAGTATTTATATTCTTTTTCAAGCAAAACGAACAGATTTATGCTTTCTCTTGGAATCTTGTCTCACTGATACAAGAACTAATTTAAAATTTAAAAAAAAAGTTGTTTGCTCCACTCTTGGCATCATTCCAGCTCGACTTCATGTTGGATCATCTTTCTGCTGCTAACGAAATATTTTAGGTTCTGAAATAGATTAATTTTGCGCCACACATATTGTACTAAGTCTCCCTCACCTGTTCTTGAAAGTATTCAATGGCACTACCGCCATTTCATTTCCAATTTCGTGATTTTTAACTTTGCATTCATTTCAAAATCTAAACTTAACTGAGCGAGTTTCCATTTCAAAAATAACTTGCAGTAAAATAATGAAATTTGATGATTTCACCATTCTTACTATCATTCTGATCCTAAGGCATCTTGTCTTCAACTCTCGTTTTAAAATCAATTTAGATGCGACATTTTTAGCTACATGACATATTTTGAATACTTTAGAAATGACTCGAATTGTTATTTATAAGCAATTTAATAACAATCAGTTTTGTGTTGTCACGAAAATCGCAGGGTGCAATGTATGGAAGACTAAGTCTGTTTGAAATATTAGAAATAGGCTATTTCGTTTAACGTGTGAATAGTAAAAGTGCTTAGTCAATAGTTTGTGAAATCAATAAATGATCCGTGATATACGTTAAATGCGCTGTATCAAGTAAATTTGGAATCCATTCTGCATGTGCAAAAGGCGTGACATCGCCAAACTGTATCAAGCAGTTTGTATTGAAATGTTACATGATGTATGCAGTTACATTCGCCATATGACTGACGTCATACGAATTTACACCATTGGTTAATTTATTTCCTTGTTTATGTTTATTGCCCTAAGATTTGAAAAAAAAAAATAACACGAACTTCATGCATAGGTGGACTCATTAGGTTTTTCGTATGTAAATGAGGGGGTAGCAAGTGATTTTCCCATTTAGAAAAATATTACTACATGTGGCTACAAATTACAGTTTAAATTTAAGCAATTCAAAGTGGAATCGCCTAAAGTTTCACGTTGTGTTCGCCCTTCAAATTTTTCAGTTTTTGTAAATAAAAATTATTAAATAAATGTGAAATTTATGCTTTATTTTTAGATTATTAAATCTGTATTTCAAGTTGAAGCTCTTTTTTTAAAAATTTTTTCTTTAATTAATGCTCAAAGGTTGAAGGTCAGAAATGGAAAAGTTCACGAAGTCTTAATCTAGAGAAGGGGGAAAAAAAGCTGAATTTGGTTAGATAACTGATTTCCAAAGTATGAGTGAATTCGTTAAATATCTTCAGACTCATTACCATTTGCTAAGGCATTTTTCATCTGCAATGCAACATAGTAAACATACGCTCCCGAATTTTTTTATAGTATGCAATCTGATGTGACAAGGACAGTTTTTAGTGCTCTCAAGCTCTCTTTAATAAAATCAGCACGAAGAAGGTTAAGATACTAATGATTGTTTACTTTGACAGAACGGGATCTTTTCCATTCTGTGACTGACCTTGAAAGACATTTGGAATCTCCAAAGATTAGTTTTCTAGGATAATTTTTCCACTTGCTTATTATTTTTGGTCAATTTACATAGTAAAATTTTATTTAAAGAAATCCTATGAATGTTTCACAGTTGAAGCCTTATTTAAACGTATTTTTCTTTTTCACTTTTCCATTGGATCCAATCATATCTATTATTCCAGTCTTGCTATCAATGATAGTTTTTTAATATTAAGGGTAATATCTGACTAGCTATTGTTTTAGAAGTAAATTTTTTAAAATTGATTTTGGGGTATATGTGTCTAACGTCAATATACGTTGTTGTGAAAATATATGGTCTACGTGATACTGCAATTCTTTTACCTTACTCTGTACCTCTAAAATTTTTCATTATTTGATTGCTAAACCATTGGGAAAGAAAAAAAAAATGCGTGTATCTTCGTATTCATAATAGTGATCAGGTGTAACGTTTTATGCATAAATCAGGATTCCAAGCTAAAATAAAAATGTTCAGCTTTAATTTTTTAATCAGATTTAAAATTTGTTTAATGATTCACGTTCACGGTCTAAAATTTCCAATCTGAATTCATTGCGATACGACTATTTATATGAAGGGAATGTTAAAGCAAATGCACAACTCAATAGAGCATAAAAAGAGGGTAAGAGATTTAATTAATACTAATGAACGTATTAATTATTTAGTGTTTCAAAAGGGTTCACGATGCTGGCCGAACCAAGAAATTTTAATTAAAACAGTTATTAAAATATAGAGAAAGAAACACGAGGGAATTGGAGTTTAGGCATTCACTGACGCTGCGATTAAAACATTAATCACATATTTAAATAATTTTCAAATTTATGTACTTCAGAAGATGTAGTTTAATAAATAGATAGTTAATGCGAAACTAAAAAAAAAATAATTGACACATTTATTTCCGAATTTTGAGTCAAATATTTTAAATTAAGATGTCTTACATTAATTAGTTGCTTATTCTCTTTAATGATGAAATATTTGACACAAGCACGCTCTGTCACTTCTCAAGAGGCTTTAATTTTTCTGATTTATATTCACGGCAACCGAAATTTCCTCTATTTTCTTCAAAACCCTGTCCTAACTATCATATTTCTTTCGCCAACACGATCTTTTGCCTTTTTCTATTCACCTCACGTTCATTATCGTGTTACGCCAAAACTGTTCAGATTCGGTAGTCTCCAGTGAAGGTCTCAATCACTTTGGACAACTGACTCCACGAGTGGGACATATCTTCAGCAACTCTTTGAGCCTAAAGCGTGAGACCAGATGTCCCTTTTATCTCTCGCCCGCTTGTAGTAAATGCGTGGGAGTGGGTTCAGTTAGAATAAGAAATAAAAAATAAAGTAGTAGTAGCGTAAGGGGAGAGTCCTATGTGAGGCGAGATTGACAAACGCAAATGGCATTACTAGTGGTACATTCAACCCTTAAGTCTAACGGAAGGAACTACGGGTCGGAGGGTGTAAGGCATCAAAGAGTTAGGGTAAGAAAAACTACGCCGTAAGGGGAGACCCTCTCAGTTGTTAGGGATTTCCGTTCTCGAAATTTAAGCTTCATTATTTCCTCGTGCCTAACTCAGAAGAGTACCGGTTGGCCGGGCTTCATGTATCTACCTTTCATGTGGAGTGTCATTTTAATTAGGGTATAAAGATCGATAGTGTAATGCATATCGATCAAGTAATGAATCCTTACTTAAGGGGATTTTTTTTCATGTGTTGAAGGTATTATAGATCGTATTTTTCGATTTTTAGATCTTTACTTTGTTTTCATGGGGTTTTTCTGTGCCTTTATGTTCTGGGTCTCACTACAAACATTTTAAGTTTTTACTATCGCTTTGGCATTAATTTTCGTATCTCTGAAAAAGTTTGTAGTTTTCTTTTTGTAATTTTATTTTTATATTAGAAGAATAATCAGTATAGTTTCAATAGAAAAATTTGTGAGTACGAGTAAAAAAACAATTACACAATTTGTGACAAGTTATTATTAAACTCATATATAACGTGTGTGTGTATATGTATGTGACTTTTATGAAATTATATGGATTATTAAAAAAATAAACGTCTATTCTGAAATACACTGTTCAGCTAAAATGCACATAGCTGTGAAATAATCGTTAAAATATTTCTTGTATCGCATTAGATCATTTTATAGTTAAATCTTATATTTGTAAGCATATTTATGCGTTGTAAATTTTTTAAAGACATTATTACAAGTATCATGCATGCCAGGAAATTTTTCAATTTTGCCATACATTATTTGATGCATAAAGATATCGCTAAATTCGATTTCGCTTGTTTCCTTTATGGTACATGGATAGATGAAATTTAATAATTTCAATCATTGATGCGAAAAATCATAATAAATAGCAATCAAAGCTATAATTTCTCTATGGTGATAAATAATACTTGTATTAATCTTTTAACATATAGCATTTTGAAGGAATTTTTATAACTTTCTTAGTGTCTTATTCAGTTGAAAATGGATAATGTGGTTAATATAATTTGATTGAATTTAATTATAATAAATTGGAAAATTAAATTTGAAAATATTATGAAGGATAAAAATTTCACAGACACAAGTTTTTAAAAAATCTTTTTAGCAAATATTTTATATTTTTTTTATATATTTGAATGTTAAATTCAAAGACAAGTAGGTGAAAACGCTTTATCTACTTATAAAAGATAGACGAATAAATTCCATTACATATTTCAATTATTTTTGTGCTTTACTGAGTAGGAATAACAATTTAACTGATTTAATGAAGCAAAAATCAAGTATTGTCTAATCCTTCGATTTTTGCTTCATTTTAATATTAATGATAAATATATAGGTAAAAATATTAAATCACTTAAGCACACAGAAGTATATTTTCCTTGCGTCTAATGATATTTATTTGATCAAGAATTTTTACATTTTTTTTTACTTCAAAGGGGAGTATGTTTTAATTTTTTTTTAATTCATGATTCTGAAAAAAAAAATTACAGCCTTTTTCTTGGAATTTATTTTCTCTTTCATTGCATCGCATTTCATTGTCGTCACTATACATAATAAATGTAACTTCACTTAATCACCTTTAATTCATTCTCGAGCAATTGTCTTGAGAATAAATGTTCTTAATTTAATGTTTTGTTCGAATTAATTTCTTAACAATGGAACATTTTTTTTTTTGTGAAAATGGTTTACTCTTTTTATTACTTATGAAATCTGTATTTGCTTATTAATCTTAAATTTCTTCTCTCCTCTATTTTATCTTTCTTTTCTCTCATTTGCAGCATAATTTTAAACTGTCACTAATGAGTTAGTTATTTTGAAAGTTAGTTGAAAAGAGGCCTCCCCGAATGCCATAATAATGCATCTTCCTTTTGACAACGTTCTGTTTCCTTCATTCTACTCCGATTTACATTCAGCTGGGACTTCAAAAGAAGAAAGCGTTATTTTTTGCGTTTGAAAGAAACATGTAGTACAATAAATAAACCTAACACCGTGTTACAAAATGTTGCAAACATTGTTCCGGTTTATGTGACTGTCATCTTCGGATCGGCGGTGAGCCTTATAGACCTTATTAAGCTTTACTGCAAATATATATATATATATATATATATATATATATTTCTTTAAACCTTTCTGTCGTAGATAGGGATGGGGTTTGTAAAAAAGTAAAAAAAAAAAAAAAAAAAAGGAAAAACTCCAATTCTCTGTAGGTAACCCGAAAAGGATTTGTAGCTTGTTACTCGTCACCAAAGTTCCTCTGCGGTAACTTAACGCTCACTCAGGACAACCAGAGCACAAAAATTTAAAGCCCAAAATCGCGCTACACTGGAGAAAGAAAAATAAGAGAGAGGGGGAAATAACTAAATAAAACAAACCCACTTATTCGAGGCGAGTTTAAAATAATTCGATTGTTAAATTCCGATTCTTTTCCTCTCGCCTTGTTAGAGCCATAAAAAAGTGTGACATTGTCTCCCCCCCCCTCACCCCTGGAGACAATAAATTCCCCAAATAATTCCGCCAAAACATCGCATTAAAAAAGAAGCCCTCTTGCAATCTTGACACCTCCTTAAAGGCAAGAAGAAAAACAGAAGGTTTTGGGAGACAAAATAAATAACTAAAAAAAAAAGTGACAACAAGCTCAAAAAGGTTCTTTAGTAGCGAGAAGCTCGTTTTTCCGAGATTTCAATTTAACAAGCACTGGCAGCATCACGTCTATTTACTAGAGGGGTTCTGTAACCATGGCTACTGCTTCCTTTCCTTCCTACTGATTGCTTCCCCACATCATCTATCACCGTTTGATACTAGGGAGACTTGTTATTTCGGCCGACGCTGGATTAAACATGCCCAATGGTTGGCCGCTTAAAAGCCCGACGGTTTTCACATCTTCTGATGTAAGCACGTCTCGGGGGCCCCGCTGCGAAAAGGCCTGCTTTTTCCAGATCTGTTGCATTGCTTCCCCCATCTCGCTTTGAAATAAACAATCAAAGGTATCATTTCTTCGGCAACACTTTTATTTCACTTAGAATTCACTACTTGAGAAAAAAAAAAGTCCCCTCGTGCATATCCATCATGTACAATGCTCTTTTAAGAATTTTATTAAATAGAGAAAATATTTGTGATTCATATACTTTATTTATATTCAGAATTATTTTTTTTAAAAAAATCAATTCTGAATAAACACGTTCGCTGATTTCTTAAAGTTTTTGAAACTCCAGAAGTCTTTAATTTTACCAGCATTAATGCAAACAAATGATAACATCCGAGTAAGCACCCCATTCTCCAAACTTACATTACTTACTAAAATGACTGCATATGATTCACTACTACAGTTTGTATCTTGGCCAGAATGATCAGAGACTGAACTTATGCCTATTAGGGTCTCGAACTCATGACCATCTGCTCTTTTAACTGAGACGCGTCAAAAATATTATGATGTACTAATATGTCATTTACTACAAAATTCTACCAATGAACATTCACGGCTATACAAATCCTGCAATATGCTAGTATGACAATGACTATTACTACCGCTAAATTTGATTTCAGATTTCTCAAGGAAATTTTTTTATAATAATAGAGAAGAATGTGAATGGAAATAATTTTTAAATGAGTGGCGATTGGAAACACTCCATAAATATCGGAGTTCATAATTTGTAATGTATTATATAGCAAAGAAATAGTTGAATAAACACTGATTATTTGCATTATTAAAAATTTTAGCATTATAATTCTCTAAAACAATTAAAATTGTAAACATTTAATTCAGAATCTGAGCAATTGTAAGAGATTTATTTATCTTAAGTATTCTTTTGGTTGATTTTGAAAGTCCGTCTAGTTATTTAATTTACAAACACGACAAAAATATTTTTGAGATATATAGATTTGAGAATATTATCAAATATTAGAGCAGCAATAATTGAGCCAGAATGATTATCCCGAGCTGTTAGATGAATTGCATCTATGCTCTCATGGACATTTGGATAAAATTCATTAATAAATAATTGTGACAAACATTGATGCTTAAATGATAAGTTGATTAAAATGAATGATCTGTTGATCTGAATGAATGTTGAATGATCTGTTGATAAATAACTGAAATAAAAAAAAATGCGTTTCATTTTATTTTGTCCCAAAGTCCTTTTTTTATGCATCGGATTTTAATTTGTAATTTATCTGCTTCGTCACTTTTAAATTTTTTAGTCTAGGCTCTTCTTCCTGTCATTTGGAATTATTTTTTTATTTTGAAGATTCAATTTAGAATTTAAAGGAAATATGGACCAGTCAACCCGTATCTAGCAAAGTACGAAAAAAGTTCAATTCACGCCTCAGTCACGGAAGGTGTACTTTTTTTTTTTTTTTTTTTTTTTACAACAGTGCGCTGGCAGACAGGAAGGTGGAAAATCACTGTTTTGTCTTGAACCAGCTTTGAACATTTGAAAAAAAGAAATGGAAGGCAGAGAAGATGCTGTATACTTAATCGTTTAATTCATTTTTATGCTTGTTACTAAAAATACTCGGAAAAGAGACAATCAGAGTCGAATTGGAACTCTAGACATAGGATATTTATTTTAAGAACATTAAGACATTTTTAAAAAATATTATGCGAGAAGGTTATACGTACCAGATAAAATGAGATATAACCAAAAACTGTAATAGGATGAAGTATCTCCTATAAAATGAGCTAAAGTGACCTATGTGAGCCAAATTGCACATTAAAATAGTATCAAGGAAATGCGTAAAATTTAATGTGTTGTTATTAAAATGTGTTAACCTTTCAGAGGAAATATTTTTAAAAACACAATGAAGAATTTTAATAGCGGTTTTTGCTACATATTTTACATTTGGATCGAGACGAAAGTTCCTAAACTTTTGCCTCGATCCAAACATCTTAAAGAAAATTATGAATATGTATCATATAGGCCGACTCTACGTTTTTATTTTTTGGTTTAATCTTCTTGAATAAATTGTACTGAATTTTGTTTCAGGGCGTTTACTTTTGTATCGTTTTCATCCTCGGACTGTCCAGGCAAAAGAAAATTCTTTTTAATTTTTTTCCTCATTATTAAAGAAATTATTTTCGTGTAATTCGATCTAAACTTATAAATAAAAATTTCTAGTGTGCAAATATGTTGTTATAACATTAATCAAGAATATACTTTCTATTCTTCGGGAATAAAGAAAATCGTACACTTAATTCCTTGTTTATTTTGAGGTGTCTAGTGAGCTAGCTAATTTTTCATGCTCACTTTTGTTTTTTAATGCCTGTAAAAAATGATGGATTGAGGTTTTGTGGATTCTACTTCTTAGTTTGGACATTTAAGATCACATCAGTCTGCTGCATTAATTGTGTAACAACGTATAGATCAATAAATCCACACGCTTCATGGAATTTTTTTTGTTGCTATTTTTTAACTCGGAGGTGAAAAGAAGAAAGGAAAATTGTTTGGTATTTTTATGCTCTTAAATTGTTTTCCCCTCACTGATTTGTTGTATAGAAGAATTTAGTTACGGTTATTAGCTATTTTCAAATACAGATTAAATTGTTATTTTTCATTTTATCATTGTTTTGTTTCCTTTTCAACCAAATTTGATTATTATGTTTTAGGAATGTCGTATTGAATCAATCGAGTCTCATGATCGCATGTGACTATTTACATACTACGCGTAAATCTTGTATTAAATTATAGTGTCTATGAATCATTTAGCCTAAAAGTTTAAAAATTCGATACTGGGAACATATATGGTGCAAGAATATGACAGTTAGAGGGACTGGATCCTAAGGGCGTTTCTTATTAGGATTCACTCAAATGCTTTCAACTAGGCTTTTCCTAACGAATTATGTGAATGATTGTTTATTATAAATTTTCTTTATATGGTTATTGAGATAACAAAAAATAACATTGCTTTGTTTATTTAATGATAGTTGGGTAAAAAAAAAAATCTTCGCTTAGCTTCATTAAATTTTTCTTACATTAAAATATGATAATTTTTTTCTATGAATTAACTTAAATTCAATCAGTATTTTAAGCTGTAATAGTCCATAATTTAAATAGATTGATGTCTGTCTATCGATAATCGAAAGTTTTACAATAAAGTAATTGTCAAGATTATTGAATACTATTTAATTAACATTGACTAAGCTCTATTTTGTGCACGACTAAAGGCGTGTAAATGAAAATGAATTTAATGTTTAAAGAGAGAAAAGCTAGTTACAATTCTAAAAAAGCGCCACAAGTGAATAAATTTACTGCTGTTCAACATTCAGGAAATTCACATTAAAATCACCTGTGTTTTTACGAAGGGTTTCGAGGGAAATAAAACACTTCATTCGAAAACACTGAAACAGTTCCAGAAATCAACGTGCCATTTGTGAACCCTCCCCTATTGAGACGTAGCATTGCGTACAAGTGGGAAAAACTGTTCGTCACGCACTGAACTGGTAGATCCATCGGAGAATTCTTTCTGGATTGCACGTGTCGGCTTTAAAAAAAAGAAAAAAGAAGAACGAAAGAGAGAAGGAAACCGAGGCGAAAAGAAAAGCTTAGGCCGCCACTTGCTTCTTTAAGTTCAATTCGAGCGTTGTATACATCTATCCCCACACGGCACGCATTTCAATAATCTCAACACATTCCCTCACTCAATTCGCAGCTTCTGCATTTTAAAACCCAAGTTACTCCCTCTTAGGGCACTGAGTTCCTTCTATTTCCTAAGATTACTTTTTTTTCCCTTTGCCATCCTCCCCGTTTCTTCCTCTACACCCCTTAACAAGGGAATTTTTCCTAAGCAAGTTAATATTCCAACTTCTCTGTGCCCTCCTCCTCGACTTTTCTAAATCCGCCCGTGCTTGTTGCGCTGCTTTGCTTACGGAGGAAGCGAATGGATAATGACACTTTTATCTTCCTCGAGTTCTGTCTAAATGCTGCCCAGATGCCCCTAAGTGCAGCGCTGAGGAACACTCGAAACCGTTGGAGATATCTTAAAAACTATCAAAAATAGGCTCTCTGAGAGTTTTTAAAAAGTGTGGGGAATAAAAGTGTCGGTGTTAAATTAATACGGAATTTCTCTTTCCACGAGAGTTGAATTTAGGAAAGGCATTTAAATGTTTGGTCAATTTAGATATAAATTTGAATGGCTTCTTAAATTTTATACCATTTTGGGGATTAAAAAAAATTGTTTAGCTGAATGTAGAGATGATCATTGTTTAAATGAAGGGTTGAATAAAGGCATACTAAGGCTCCACTGCCCTATATCTCAGTTTCTTGAATATATATTAGGGACTTTTATTCGTAAAATAATTATTTTTGACCAGACATTTATAAACATTTTTACTATCCTGTTTTCTTCCTTTTATTTTACCACAAATGTTTTCACGACATCATTTTCCTCCGATAATGTTTATTAAGTTTGGAAAATAAATATAAAACGGTTAGTATTGATAATAATGAATGCAATGGAAATGAAATTTTATTTGGTTTTTCTGTATATATTTTTTAAATATTTCGTCAAAATAATTTACGGCATAAAAAGTTTCGCTCCCTGTTCGTGGTTTTATCCACAATGTGACGTCGCATTAGGTTTGGACATCAGTATGGAGACAAAATGTTAATGCGCTTATGTCACTTTTTTTTTATTTAAGTTAAAACTAATATTTTGGTTAAAGCTATATATATATATATAATATAACGATGAAAAATCATTTTATGTCCTTTGTGTCGCTTATACTTGCTACACTATTGTTGAGAAGCAATTACTGAGACATAATACACAAATAATTGAATCCGGATAACAGAAACAATAGAGAAAACCTGTACAAAACATGCATCAAATGAAGACGTGAAATGATGGTTCATTATTCATAAAAAAATATAAGACAATTCTGATATAGTAGAGCACCTGTACCAAGGAAGCAAATCCTTAACCATTGCAGGATATTGTAGCTTTTAACCATCTCCAAGTTATTTAGTGCTCTTATCATATAAGCAATGGAATATAGTAAAGAATGATACGAGTTAAGATGTCAAGGAGTTAACTAAATTAAACTTGTATCATAAGACTTTATTTAGTATTTTCGTTTATGACTTTATGTATGAACTTCTGATTTATACAAAAAAGAAAAAGTAGCGCTGTTCATAAGCCTATAAAAACGAAAGTATACTTAATATTGGATGACAGGATGTCAAATTTACTGTCGCTTTTGTCGCATGAGTAATGTAGATTCCCTTTTTTCTGCCCCCGTGCAAGAATTTATTTTTGTACTTATCTGTTTGCTGGATCTTATGCATGTGTACGTGTTGCAGTTATCTAATTGCTGTCCTGTATCTGTCAGTGATTCTTAAAATACGAGGTCTGTTCCTACTATTTCGTTGTGACTATGGCACTAATGTAAGAAACGAAATTTATCTAGAATTAAATAAATAACTTAAAAAACGCATACCTGGTTAGTTTTAAGTTTGCAGGAAATATAATTATAGAATGTTATTCTAATGTTTATATAAAAATATTGTTTATTAGAAATAATGGCTTACGACTGTTTACTGGAGGGATATAAACATTTAACGGCATCATTTTAATGCCTTGAATTCAATAAAAATGGAAAATAAGACGAGAAATAATTTATGCCGATATGTATTAAGTTGTCTGAAACCTTAAACTCGAGAGTTCTTAACCTCCGGACATTGCTATTGCTAGAGAAAAAATGACATTGCAGTTAAGTTTAATTAATAAATATGGGTGAAAAGAAATATAAATAAGGAAAGCATGAGATATTTTGATGTTGGATTGTGAAGTCTTATTTTCATTACTACAAAGATGTATCCAACTTTCAATAGCTAAAGCTCAGGAAAAATTGCCTTTTCCCCCGTTTTTTTAAATGAAATTTTATTTTTTATTTTATAGTTATATATTGTTTCGTCCACCTGTAAAAGAAAATTTCCTAACAATTATACTCCATGAATATGCTTTTAATTTTTTAAACATCTCGCAAAGCAGTCTTTTTTTTTTTTTTTCATCTTTTGACGAATTAAAAAAAAATACAAGTTACTATATCTTTTGAACAAATTTGTGTCAATGTATTGAAATTTCCTAAATTTTTCTATTTAATATAAGTAAATGGTTTACGTGTATCTCACTTTTATGATAAATAAATTGCTGGCTTTCATTAAAAAAACATTTTCAACTCCTAAGATACATATTTATTGAAGACAAACATCGCGATGATTAAAGGTGCGAAGTAACAAAAATAAAATATTAAATCTCTCGAAAATTCGTCTTGTTCTTAACATGAATGTGTTTCTCAAGAATTCGATATTTTCAGATAAACTGTAGTCAGTTTATGCTCTATGAAGTTCGTTAATTAAAAGGGTTTTGTATCTTGCATGTAAACATTTTGTCGATAAGATACTCGTATGATAGATAAATTTACTCAAATGTGGTCAGAATATAATAGCATAAAATTAAGGAATAAAATTTGAATCCGAAATCATATGAATTGATTGAAAATGTGGACCAATTCCTTGTTTCAAATACACATATTAAAATCTCTAATTTTCAAAATATTTCTTTTTCTTATGAAACTTAGTCTTTTTAAATTTGATTTCTTTCAAGCCGAAAATTATATACCTTGTTAATAGAAAAAAATATTTTCTTCGACGAATTTTTTTCTCTCTATAATTTGCCATACAGGTACGAAAATAAAAATTAGGAAAGTAAAGACAAGAAATGAATTGTGATCCATATTTAAAATAAAAAAAAATCTGAATTATTACCATTAATTTTATTTTTAAGTGTGATTAGAATACTAATTAAATTTGGACGTTATGCTTCTTATTTTATTTTTAGTCATTTATTTTGAGATTGAAAATTTATTTAAGATGTATGAATACAAAAATTTAAAAGAAATATTTATTACAATCAATATTATTTAATATAAAATGCAATCTGAACAAGCAAAAGAGTTTTATGAGTGCAAAACAAGTAGAATATTTTCCATTCCTTTATTCTTCTATTTATTATTCTTAGTTCCTAAATTTCTATAACGTTATAAAATTATTTATTAATTTACTCGATACAGAAACTTATAAATAACCGAAGTAAGTACTCTCCTTTTTTTACGTAGGATGAAATAAAACAATGCAAAAATACAATGTCATAATGCTCTTCTGGTAATTTAATTTTATGAAATTAAACCTAATTTTACCTAAACTCACATGTTTAAACATTCGAAATTGCAACCCCGTTTAATTGTTTCCGCTATGACTTACTTCGTTTGCAAGCCTGGAAGGTTACTCATTCAAGACCTGATTTCATCAACGATCTACTGTGAATATAGCCTGGTATCATTCTCATCTCGATTCCAATTTTAAATGTCTGCCTTAAAACAATCCTACTATGGCTTGAAAACAAATGACTCATTAAACTAAACTAAATAAAACTGCGCTTGACCACAGTGCAATTAAACCCGTGCAATTTCTAACACAAAGCTTTAAAATAACTAAGTGGAAAGTTGCAGATGATATGTAATGCACTAATAAAAATTGTTATTTTCTCAAGAAATGCATTTTTTTCCCCTCCCAACTCCTTACTTTTTTTCCTTTTTAATTTGCACGAAATGTTTATATACATCATGACTCTGCGATAAATTACGTTCGCCTGAATAAATAACCTATAAGTTTCCCTAAAATACTACAATGTTCTACTCGAATAAATACTCGAATGAGGAAAAAAAAATTGCCAAGTGTTGGAAAAGAAGGTTGTAAACCAGCGTCAAGCATACTTCTCCAATTTGTACTTCAGACATTGCACACTACCACTTAAGGTCTCTTTTCGTATCTTAAAAAACTGGGATTAATTAGGGATATCTTTTTATACGTTATTAATTAGTTTACTTCAGTTAGAGAGGAACTTCACCTCGCTACATTTCCGATGAACTTTTTTCCTCCACTGTTTCTATGCCATTCGAAGGTTGGTTTCAAAGGTTTGAAGCATGTTCATTAAAATTATGGCACATCTTACATTGTATCCATACTTCGGGCTTATAATTGTGTTTTCATGTTTCGCGGGAATAGGAATTTAAGTAGAGGAAAATGATTTTAAACAATTAGTTAGGGTCGTTGTTATGCTTATGATTTGTAATTTAATATTTTTGTACAAAACAGCAGATAGTTTTTTTAAATTCTGCACTTAACTTACGCTTACGCTTATTAAAATATTAAAGCAGAATAGCATTTTGGACATTTCATTGTTTCAAACTCTCGTGATTGTTCTTTATATTTTTAAAATTCAGTCAGAAATAATAAAGAAAGAAATGCATAAAAAGATATAAGTTGTCATGAGACTAAAAGTTAATTAGTTTTATAATTCTAAAGAATGACTGATACTGAAGCAGTGTTGTAACTTAATTCACAGTAACACATACCCAATTCTCAGAATAGTGTAGCTTATAAATATTTCTAGCATTCATGTTAATGTAATTGTGTATTAAAAAACACACACAAACAAAACCCCAAATAATTTCATTGTTTGTTTTATGAATGACTGAAAAAACATATAATAAAATATTTATTACTAATATTATAAATAAAAACAGACGATCTTTATTAAAAGGGAGTTCAGAAATGCTAATAATGTTTACTTTTTTTCTTTCTCTGACCCTTTTTCAAGAAGACGATGAAAGAAGACATTAATAGTTTACATAATTAATATTAAAGGAATTTATGGGTCGATTAAAATGCTAGATATGTATCTGTTGAATGCATATTTAATTGAAAATACATTACTTTTGGATATATGTAGACAGATAATTCTTTTAAGGTTTTTAATTATTTTTAATCTTTTAAAATAGTGTTATGTGATATTTGTTCCTTAATTTTTTTTAAAAAATGTCTTAATTTGCTATATATGCATGAATTCCTGAAATGCTACAAAATTTATTCTTGATTACTAACTTATAAGGATATCATACACTTCAGAAGAATCGCTGTACTGAAGTTAGTAATTGCTGAAATAGGAATTTTTTTCTTCGTATTTTTGAAAGTAGTGGAATGACAAATTAAGTGATGAAATCGCAGAAAAAATTTATTCATAAAATTAACTAAATTTATTGCAGAATTCTGTAAATGATCAATAAAATACCTTGAAGGCATAGTTTTTTTGGTCAAAAATAATTTTTAAAATGAATGCAAAAGGAAAAAGAATAGCATATCAAAAGAATAGTAACATTAAAGTTATTTTAAACATTATGTATGCAAAGACTAAAGACTTTATGAGGCTTTCGAGTGCAAAGCCATTACAGTTTATATTCTTTTCTCTCTTTTTGGAAGATGTTTAAATATTAGATTCGTTGGCAAAAGCTTCAAATGGTTTTTGTACGCAATTTTTTTATTAACTTTTAAGGGTAATTATTTCATTATCGGGTTTCTATCTTCTTATTTCTCTTTCTCAGAGGTTTCAGATGCACTGAACTTCTTTCTAGCTTTTTTGCGGTTTTTGCAGAAATTAAATTGCTTTTTTTTGCAGTTAGCAGAAATTCCTTATTAGTATCATTTTCTTAAGGATTCTAAATTGTTAAAAGGGAGTCTGTTTCTCAGTTTCAATCTAAAATCTGTATATATCGTATATACACATTTTACAGAAAATTATAAATATATATTATATATATCCTATTAATTATATGACATTTTTTTAAAATTTCCCCTGTTTTTGATAAAATCTATAGTCTATCAAAATATTAGCAGAAATTAAATTATGATATTTTTCTTGAGTTCTTAAAAATAAAGCTCTAAAAAATTAACACTTCCCCAGTGTTTTTTGCATATTCGACCCAAACTCTCCACTTCGTAACGAACAGTACATTAAACAAGTGTTTATGATATTCCTGAATTAATAGCCATCCCTACCATTTAAAAAGTCTTAGCTGCATTTCTTTTTGATTTTTCTCTATGCATAAATTAAACCTAAGATTTTTATTTTCATTACTGCCATTTTTTCCCCCATAATCAGACAAAACATGCTTCATTTTTTTCTAAGGGGAGAAAAATATAATCCATTTAGTTGGGACGGTGCCATTGTTCTTCGCATCCCTTTTCGGTGGGTGGAATTCAACCAGAGAAGAAAAGGGAGGGTAAAATGTTGTTCAAAGAGATCGGTTTTTATGGATAGTCCCCAATCGAAGAAAACTCGCGGGGGTTTTGAGGGTTCCCTCCACCAAAAAGAAGAATGGGATAGGCAAGAGCACGAAAATCGTGAGAGGTTCTTCATTATGCACAAGACAGGCTAATTAGTCCGGACGAGGAGCCTGAAAAAAAAATTCACCCTTAGCAACTAGCGCAGCGGTAGCGCACATTCTCGAATCGCCTAGGAGAGCGTTTTCCAGTCAAACAAGATCCTTACTGTAAAAATATTCATGAGAAGCAAACAGTAGGATATGACTCCAGTAATACTCATGTTTGTTCCGGGCTTGGCTTCTGTGTTGCATTCAACTTACAAAGCGGGAGGGATTTAGGAGGAAGGTAGGGGGGAATACTTTGTTTTCAAAATGCTGTTTACTTGTAGGCGGTGAAGGGAGGATGTGCCAGCCAAGATGAAATAGAAAATGACATTCCAGTTGAACAAATGTGATTTTTAAATTGATGAAGTGATCGTCTATCAGTATGACTGTTGTTAATGGCTGTCTTTCAAAATTACTTTTATGTAACAGCATATTTCCAAACCTGTAATATTTATTAGTTTGTTTTGAAACTGGTTGTCAAAATAGCAGTTATCAAATTATTTGTTAACACAAATATATTTTGCGTATTTTTTTTAGTGAGTGTGTGTGTAAAACACCGACTGCCTCATGTTTAGTAACGAGCACCAGTATTTGTTCTGCTAATGGTTTGACCTGAGTGGGTAGTGTAGAAACAACTATAGTTTACTACAGAACAAATTTTTATGCTGTTATATATGCTTCGTATGAATTATCTAGCTAAGATATATAAATCTGGAATCCTAACTATAGTATAAATAATAACTCTAGATACGACATAAATCGTATGGTAATGATCCTTTTACAAGAGCACCTCAAATATTTCAAAAATTCATACTTTTCTGGTGGTGTTATGAAATTTTGTATTTGTTACAATCAGTTGTTCATCAGAATTTATTCTGGAATTTGTAATACTTATTTGGAATTAATTTTGAAAGGGATAAATCATGTCCTTTATTACTTTTTATTTAGCTGTGATTATCAACTTCATAGAGTTTCCGTATATCTTTAAAACTACTGTAAAAAGTAAAATTTGTAAACGTCCCTCCCTACTATCAACCTCGTTTCTCATGAAAACTAATATCATAGGATAACTTCAGAAACTCACTTCCCAGCAAAAAAAAAAAAAAAAAAAAAAAAAAAAATTAGAACGATTTGACCGCCAAAAATAATAAAAATACGAAAAATGTGACCTGTTCGAAATGACCTTCATTACTAGCAGCTCTTACACAGTCGCTTCCTTAACGAGGTACTTTCAGTCATCGGCGGAAAGGCCGTTAAAGAATTAGCGTCACTATGTTTGTTCCTACCAAGGGAAGTGAGTGATTGCCGACATATTGAGTAGAACAGCTTCTCATCCCTGCTTTCGAAGAGCCTTCGCCAAGGGGTATTAATCTTATTTAAACATCTGAATAAGATAAATGTATCTCTTATTATATTCTTTTCTTAAACATTGAATACAGGCTTTTAATCTCATATTAAAAGAATTCAGACGAAGTAATGATTTTTCTCTGCCCTTTGTTATCTTTAGAAAAAGGGAGACGCCATGTATCGGAAACAAAAATGGAACTTTTTCATTGATTCTATTTAATCATCCTTTACAATAAAGTTAAAACTTATTAACTCTAAAGTACATACATGCGATTTGATCGTATAGGTTTAGCAAATTTGTTCGTGAGAGATGAAAATTTTATGACAAATACAGACATAGAAAATGGAGACCTAACACAATCAGCATTTACTTACAATTTCTGTTCTTAGCAAAAGTATGTCTTACTACTAGTATAGTTATAAAATTGAAATAATAATGATTTCTTGAATGGGAGAGTCTTTCTAAAAGAGTAACTTTTGGGATTTCATTGTATCTCTTTTTTCGCGTAAATGGCATCGAGAGCTAATCACCTGCATCTGAGTCTGCCAAGTGCTTCAAAGTAAATAGAGTAATCCGCTCTCCTTGGGTATATCTAATATTGTTGCACTTTTAAGGACTCGTGTTGTTTGCTATTCGAAAACACGATCTCTAATAGGTCACGTTTTTAGAGCTTCCGTAATTATCTGGAATTTGTTTTGTCGCCTAGGAGAAAACTTAGAGTGCAAATAATTGTGTGTGTGGAAAAAGATGTGAAAAAATAAAAAAAAGACACAAACGTGTTGAAGAATTTTTTTTTATCTGAATACGGCAGTGGGGATGAATTCGGGTAACTCATTTGGCGACAGATAAAAATGTCCTTTCTTTTTTAATCGCCTTAAATTTTTTTCAGTCTAAAATTATGTAAACTGTTTCGAAGCGCGGTTTGCAATAGATTCTTAAACTGTTTTTTAACATCAACTGTATAATAACAGGATTTGTTTTATGAGTGAAATTCAAAATGGCAAGGTGAAAAACTCATTAGTTTATTATTTTTGTAATTCCCACAAATTAAATTTGATAAACGGAGTTATTAACATTGGAAATTGAAGTTAAACAAAGTATTTTCTTTAAATAAAGACGTGTTTTTATTCCATTTTGTTTATTTACATTTGTAAATGCCTATGGTATTAACAAATAATTCAATTTTAAAAGATCAAATGTCATTTTTATGGTACTTTAGAAGTTTAAATTAGAGGTGATTAGTATTTGTGCAACTCTTACTTTCATTTTTCACTGTTTTTTTTTAATAGTATATCTTTAATATTTTTCTTTTGTCCTTCATTTTGTTTTCGTGCTTGCTTTTACATAAGACATTCTAGTAATTTTCACAATGTTTTCTCAGTACTAAAATTTCATTTACAAACTATTATTGATAATTTATAATTGAACTGAAACGATGGCCTAGTGTGGGACGATTCATCTCATATCATAGTCACATGATAAATGTAATTGTTCATGCCAACTAACTTCTGACTTGTCTTTTACGATGTCGCTACTTCTTTTTCGCTTTTATAAGAAACGCAATGGAATCCAAAAAAAATTGCTATGCATTTGACGCCTTTGTTCTCGCGAAAAAGCAAATTAATATAAATTAATTATTAATTCTTTAACATTTTATTGAAATACTCTGTTGCGCATCCCTCCCCAAATATTTGTTCGGAATTTGATAGCTCTAGCTCAAACAATGTGTCATGTAAAGTTCCAACACACATGCGCGCGCACACGCATTCTTCTTTGTTATTAGTAGAGATATTCTTATATAATGTAGAGTAAAATTTATTAAAAAAAATTTTTTTTCTCTCTAACCCGTACCATTGATTTTTTGTTTTTCAAATTCGTTAAAATCAAAAGAATTTTGATTTGAAATAATCAGTGCATAGTTTTCTTCGTGGTGTATTCTTGTATGTTAGCGAAGAACAACTAAAATATTGATCAAAGTAGTGATTAAATGTAAATATCAGAAATAGCCAAATCTTTCAGTAAGGGTTGTAACTAAATGCAGGCACGCATGTAGATGAGTCGTATGCTATCTATTATAAGAGCCTCTTTTTCTACAGTTTTGTTCACAGTAATTCTTTTACCTAAATAATTAATATATTGAATTTTATATAGCACAATTATAGTAGCTTTGGTTTTTACTGTTTAATATTTATGACTGAAATAATGTTATTTCAATAGTTATTATTTATATTTTTACTGATCTATAATTTATTCTTGTACATACAATAATTATAAAAACTCTTATGCAAGAAAGACAGAGAAATTTCACTTATTTTTATTGCTTATTATTAAGTTTTTGGCATTTAAATCCAATCTGAAATAGTTTCTCCTTCAAAGGGAAAGTTAATAATTGACATAATGAAGCGAAATTTATATATCCACCGATTTCATCAAGAAATGCAAGTATTTCATTCATTTAACCAAAGTGAATAACTTTTTTTCATATGGGAATAATACCCTTTTACTGACCAGAAAAAGCTATGTACTCCTATAGCTAGTGATTCTTTTTATACATATAGTAAGCATTTCGATTTAACACAAGGTAGTCTCCGATTGTTCTGTTTTATTAATCTGGTTACAGTGTAAATACATGTGTGAATTTTTACAATTTATTATTTAACTTTAAAATGCAGACATAGAAAAATAACAGATGCCAATTCTTGCAATGCATTTATTTATTTTGTCTTTGCAGGTCTTTTCCGGCCGGGTGAAGACGACGAACGGAATACCCCGCCTTCCGAATGTGGTGATACAGACAGAGACTACACAGGAAAGGCTGGAGATTTAGTTGTTCAAGACATGAACCAATTGAAGAAGCTTTACCCTATTAATGATATTAAGGTAAGGGAACGACCTCGATTTGATTCTTTTTAAAGTTTTAGTTTTTCGACAACCCATAGTGGAGATGCAGTTGTTCATGATATGGACAGTTTATTTTGAAAGTGGTAGAAACCCATTTTTTCTTGTCTCGAGAAATTTTAGAGACCTCATAATCAATCGCTACGCAATTTCTTTTATAGAACAATTTTAAAATGAATGAAACATTGTAATTTTTAAGATATTAATTATTAGATAGTTATAAATTAAATTTCACACTAATATCTAATTTTTTCAAAGGGGGGGGGAGGAGTTTGCAGCCCTTTCAAAATAAACAGTTCACATGGACCGATTGAAGAAACTCTACCCTGTTGATGCTATTAAGGTAAGTGAATAAGGCTAAAATTTGTGCACTTGAAATAATATTAAATACTTATCTGTGCGACCTATCCCTCGACAACCAGTCCTGCCGTACAATGTATAAAAAGACATAAAATGTCATCAGGAAGAGTTTTGTACATACATAAATCGATAAAAACTATGAAGTACTATAATGCGAAATGCGTTTTTAATATCTTGGGAATGAAAAAAAAATTATGATGCGTTGAATACTAGTTTTCTGGAGTGGATTAATAAAAGAAAACTTCTCAAGTTTGTTACGTATGCAAGATAAATAATCGAAATAGCAGAATTAAGAGTATACAATATCTTATTTAGGTGAGATGAAATGGCGCCTTGGTGTGCTTGCATGGAAATACGTCCATAAACTTGTTTTAAAATTAGAACCATTAAATCTAAATATTTTATAATACCTTGCTACTTTCAGCCAAAATAATTAAAAAGAATACATTTAATTACAAGAATAAACAAGCAAAACTTCTTTTAATAGGCTTGAAAATAAACTAATCGCAAAATATAGGTATATTTTTGTACACGCCAAAAATAAATACTGACAAATATTTCAATGATCAAAAATGGATCTTAGTAATTAATGTGCATAGAGTGGTTATAATTTGTCATTTTTTTTTCAATTCATAATGAAATGTTAAAAAAAATGAATGAAATTTTACTTTTTTCTGGGGCATAAATATATGTAATCTGAGAAATAATATTCTAATTAAAATGAGTGAACAATGTATAAATTCACAACTGAGTAGTAAATTATTTAAAATTTGTTGTTTTGACAATCCTTTTTTATTTATGCGCACATAAAATTTTTTTTAAATATTTTCAGAAAAAAATTAAATATTATTACTTTAATATTAAAAATGAAGAAATCTGATAAATCTTAACTGTATAGAATCTTAAATAGATTCATGAAATTTTATCCGCCTTTATTTAATTTTAAAAATATGCTTGAACAATTTGGTTTTATAAATATCTGATTATAACAATTATTAAATAATCTTGACATCCATTAAATAGTTTTAAAAAAAACTGAGGATTTATTTAAATATACAATTGAAGTAATGATTTATTACCCGCGTAACATTCAAATTATTTTCTAAAATTGCAGTTGCATCTGATAATTTAAAAAAAGTAACTTAAATTGTATTGTAAAGCATATTTATTGTTATATTAAACTGTTTTATTATATTAAAATATAACTAAATGTTCTATTTAGGTTAATTAATTGCAGTATTTTAATATTAAACGTTATCGTTTTCAAAAATAATTTCTTCTCCTTGCAGCTTTGTTGTTTTTAGCCACAAACCCGGATAAGGTTTTAAATAACTTTTACGGAATATAAAATAAAATTCTTATCGTGATCTTACGAAGTGATTTCCGTTAGAGACGGAAAATTTTTTCCCGCTTACTGGTGCGTTCTTCACGTGATCATCCTTTCAAATGATACTGGTCTTATCCACTGGACTTTTAACACTTTCATCACCATCCAAGTAACTGAGAACTGTGAGAGTTAACTGCGAACACATGCGCTGGACGAAATGTGATCATGTTTTTCTTTGCGCTTCCCCCAGTTATTACCCCCGGCTCATATTTTTTTTCATTCCTCTCCCGCGTACTATAAATTGAATCGGCCGTTCTCTTTGTCTCCTCGCTTAACAGACTACCCATTCACGACTTTGTTGATGATTCGAATGTCAGCTTTTCGCATTAAAAATCCAGGCTTGAGTTTCTCGCGATCCGACGGAATGAGTGGAGAGGATCTAAGGAAGCGTGCGTTTCTCGAAGGAAAAGGGTGCATTTTGGAGTGATTTAAGCGGAGGGGAGCCAATCAAAGACAGAAGGAATAAAGGATCAAGAATAAAGGATTTTTCGCAGGAAATCTTCAATAAATTAAGTTTGCAGAACGTCTTGAAAATGATTTATTTAATTAAAAATAAATTTATGATTTTATTGTGGAAGGGAGAAAGAAATAATTTATATGCTTAATTAATTCTTTCGCTGCGGGTGGTGCAGGCTGTCGAAATTTTTCTTGTATTGGTACGCATGCTATGCCACTAGGATCGAATAAGCTGATTGCTTCTCGGATAAAGAGGTGAATGAAATGGTTTGTATAATATTGTGTTAATGATGGAGACGTGTTAATAATTCAAGAATAAAGGATTTATCTGATGAAATATTCTTTAAACGAATGATTAGCAGAAATTTTTTAAAAATAATTTATTTAACAAAAAATTAAATTTATAATTTATCTGTTAAGAATACATATATATTATGGATGCTACAGATGTTGTACTTTAGTGGATTTTTTTTTTTTTCAATTTCTATAAGCGAGCTGGTACGTAGCTGCTTAATTAATTCTTTCGCTGCGGGTGGTGCAGGCTGTCGAAGTTTTTCTTGTATTGGTTCGCATGCTATGCCACTAGGATCGAATAAGCTGATTGCTTCTCGGATAAAGAGGTGAATGAATTGGTTTGTATAATATTGCGTTAATGATGGAGACGTGTTAATAATTCAAGAATAAAAGATTTATCTGATGAAATATTCTTTAAACGAACGATTAGCAGAAATTTTTAAAAAATAATTTATTTAACAAAAAATTTATAATTTAACGGTTAAGAATACATATATATTACGGATGCTACAGATGTTGTACTTTAGCGGATTTTTTTTTATTTCTATATGCGAGATGGTACATAGCTGTCAGGGTCCTAAAACATATACAAAACTAATTTGTTTCTTCTCTAATCGCCCAATGGATCGTTTTACTCCTCTGTTCCTTGATTTGACCCCTTGTGTTTGTCATAGGCTTATTGGCAACGAATGATTTCAAGAACAGATAATTCTCTGGACAGTCGATAGGGACCTCATATCTTATCAATCAATAATTTTAAAAGAAATGAAATAATTTCTGGATTGTTTACTTGAATCTATATTTTAAAATATTGCTTTGCGAGTTGATCCACCTGTTATCAAATGATTCAAATATGATGCATTAGATTGATTTGTGTATATATTTTAATTAACTCATTTTAAGTAATATTTGAACGATTGATTAACCAAATATTCAAAAAAGGAGTTGAATTGTTTCAGAATGTAATATTCAAGATTTTAGGATTCCTCTTACATAAAAGCGATGTGTCATTATTATTTTTTCGAGAGGCAAAGAAAGTCGTCTAGATTCAGCGTTTTCGGTTTTTGATGAGTTTAATCCTTGTTTTAATTCATATCTACGTTATTTGCTAATTGATTTCTGATATCTAATCAAAATTTATTTTTCAATATCTGAGCATACGAACAGCTTTCCATGCATCAGACTAACATGGCACTTTGATGCTTATTTATTGGATAATGTGTCTTGATACTGCAAACTGTTGTCAAATAGCTAAGATCAAGTTAAGCTTGTATTCTGCGCTTGAACAGAAGAACTGAGTAATGTGAAACTTCATGAACACAAGTTTTGTGCGAAATAAGTAGTCTTTTCTTGAACCGAGAGTCAAACGACATCGTTTAGTTAGTGAATATGACTTTCATTTATTGGTTAGGATAACAAATGAGAATTTAAATTTTGTAGTAAGAAACTATCACCCGAAAAGTAGATAAATATACATTTGAAGGAAGGACACCGGAGTGTTAGTCGACGTTTTTTAAATTAATTTCAGAATTTGACAACATCAGCTGAAGAATGTTTCACATATTTTCCTATTCAATTTGTTGATTTCTACCAGACAAAGCAAACCTTGATTATAATTTGACTTTTATTCCGCCGTTGAAAAAAAAAATAGATACCAATAATAGCAACATCATCTTTGATGTTAAAATTTTAAAAAAATCTTATTGTTTGCTAGCTTAGTTTACCGTTACAATATTAGGAAAAAGTATTCTGAGTCATTTAAGGTTACTGAGTCAACTGACATTAAAAAGAAAAGAACAAAATTCTGTCTTTGAACAAATCATCAGTGTTAAATGCGCTTGATACTTCGATACTATCTCCACTGAAGTGGAATACAATCGTAATGTGTGTGTGAGGAGAATACCTGCTCTTTCAGCTCAAGTGAAAGAATTTGCCGAAGTTTATTCGAAATGTATCCTCGAAAGCAAGCTCCATTGGTTTCAAAGGGTTGCAATAATGTATTTAAAGTATTCTCTTCATTAGCCTAGACCGATTGTGGGAAGGAATTAAAGGAGAGAAAAAATAAATAAAAGAAAAAAAAGAGTCTGGTAGAGCGAGAGAGAAAAAGAAAGGCGACATTTATCTTGAGGGAGACGTGCGACGAATTTTAAATGTTATTAGCTCTTCCGGGCGACAACAAAGCATCCGTAAGCGCAGTTATAACTTAATTTTCCTCTCCTTCCTTTTTATTTATTTATCATTTTTTATTGTACCATAATGATTACCTTGTTCATGGTCTGGTTTCGTCTTTGTTTTGGCGAAGAAAAAGCGTTGAGTACGTCTGATTTCGTTGCGTTATTGTAAATCGGATAGAAAAAAAGTTAGTGATTGGATTATGTCCATAAGGGCGTGCAGAAAAGGCATAGATTGTACCTCGTTACATAATTGTCCGAGAAATAAATTTACTGAGAGTGAAGGGCCAGGAAGCGATAGAAGGAAAGTTTTGGATGGAATTCCTTTGTAGAAGTGTTGTGCAGTGAAGCATGTGTAATTCTAAGTTGCCGCGACTAAAGGAAATGAAAGACTTTTTAATGAAGAGTGGCTCTATGGTAATGACTCGAGGTGGCTCTTTCAGCGTCTGTTTTACAAATATTAAATTGGATTTCTAAAGAGATACTATTGGAGTTAAATAAATTTACTAGAAATTTTCAAATGTTCTTCAATTTATTTATTTGTCTCATTGTGTTAAGTATAGGGTGAGATTACTACTTTGCGTTTAAATGTAAATTAACAATTTTAAATCGTATGTTTTATCTAGAGAAATAGAAATACTTGTATCTGAAATGTTGCTAATTTTGCATAATTTATTTCCTGGAAAATTATAGTGCGAATGGGAATATACTCTGATGGATGATTAATCATATTTTGTAGGAAAAGTTAATCTTAATGCGAGTTTTTAAAAATTTTGTAAAATAAATGCATTAAAGACCATAATTTTTTTTCTTCCAAATTGTTCCGTATATGTGAAGATGGCAGTCAGAATAGGTATATAATTAATCGCATTTGAATAAATAGGACTTTATATGTCTTAGATTCTCGATAATTCAGTATCAAATATTCCGGCCAAACTTATAATAAAATTTCATTATAATAAGAATTTCGATATAAAGGGAATCTCAGCAAATGCGCTTGTATATGCATATATTTACTTTAAAAATTAACTAGAAAATTTTAGCTCATTAGTAATTCCAGATATTTGACATTCTAGAATTTCAGTATTCTAATTTTTGACGTTTAATTGTTGTTGCAAATGATTTCCGATTCAAATCAATATTTGAAAGGAAAATATCACTTGTATATTAAATTAAACAAATTGTAATTTCTGAAATTGGCTACCAAATCTTAATTAATCCATTTTAAGGTTCAAATATTGATCTCGATGAACATTAATGTGCAGAAATATCTAATACATGTTCGGATTGTAATTTTAATGATTAGATTTAAAGATTGGAATGAAGATTTTTGTCTAAAATTTTAAAAAAAATCAGTGTTTAGATGTGTTGATAATTATAAATGGAAACATATAATTGAATCTTCATAGTTGCCTTCTTTCATGTTAAAAAGACTATTGAGTGTATAATGAACAATGGTAATTAACGCTTATTTCCATGCATATTATTTACTGAATATTTTTATTACAAATCAGCTACTCGTGTTTTATTCGTGATTATCCAGTGAGTTAAATGGATTTCTATCTGCAGAAAATATTTTTGGATCGTTCTACTAAAGTCTGATAGCTAATTTAATTGATATAAATCGTTTATAGCATAAACAAGTGAAATTGTTCCCAAAATATAAGCCATATGGAAGTATTGATTGAGGAAACGCAGAGATCATTTGGACTGAATTGAAGTTTCAAAATTACTTCTCTATATAGAGCAGCAGATACTCTTGATACTAAAAAAATAATAATAATTAACTGTAGGGAAGTTTCAAGATTCATTATTTTTATTTTATTTATTTTGCATTCCCTTTATCGAAATCCTCAAATTATTTCTTATCAGTGAAATTATTCTGCTTTCGAATTGTGGATATTTTTTTGTTCTGTACTTCTTAATCACATTAATAGGTTTTCTAAGTCTTAATTAATGAGCAAGATATTATTGGTCATATTTTTATCCTCTTTTGAAGTTACTCTTTAAAATGAAAAGCGCTGCAAAGACCCTACAAAACGGGAAAGATCAAAAACACCGAATATTAAAAATATTTGAGTCAGACTCCTTAATTTGCTCGTCAGCTGTTATAATTTCGGTCGAAAACAAAGAGTTCTTAACTGCTGTCCGGAGCAAGTCCGTCTTTTACTTCGAGTCGCTGCTAAGTCCACACATGACACTCAGCCGGAGATGGTATATCTTCTCCGAGAAATGATGGAAGTGAAGAAAGTGAAAAATCGGAGATTGGAATCGAAACTTTCTTTTAAAAGCGTTAAAAGTACTGTTTGCGTGACAGTTGAACATTATGATTCATACAGATAGACACAGTTCGCTTCGCTCTTGGAAAAGACATTAAGCGCTCATTCCAGGACACATATCCGCCTTCTCTGTTCTGTGGATGAGTGTTTTTATCCTTCGGATCCTCACGAGTCACGCCGAAGGCCGAACGGAATCTCTTCTTTCTCCTTTTTCTTTCTCTCTTCTTCTATCTATCTCAAAATAAACATGTGTATATAATGCTCACGTCGTTGTATTGTTCGGGGTCCCTCCTTCTCAGTATTTTTTCATTGGACAGATCTCTCCCGCCCGATTTGAAATCGTTCAGACTTTTACCAACTTTTCTTTGATGGAACGTTAGCACGATATTATCACAAACTTTCTTCCATTTTGTATACAAGCTTAAAATGATAATAAAGAAATTGGTTCATGATTACTTTTTCTTTTAGCTTACTTACCAAATGAGATGTTGTCTTCTAGAATAATAATAATCCCGCAGTATTTAATGCACGGATAGTGTGTCGTTATGCATTTCCAATTTGGATATATATATTTTTTAGTGGTTGGATGAATTACGATGCAGTCCGTGTGGCTGTAATTCTGGAATTTATTTCCTTGGATCTTTCTGAATAATTTCGAAGTTCACTTTGCAGTTATTTCTAAAGAGTGACCTTGACGGACTTTTGGAAAACGTTTTTATTTTGAAAAACGCCTAAATGAAGAACTGCTTTCAATAACTGGCTATAATAACGGGCAGTTCGTTACTTGAAACTCACAATAATATGCGCTATTATGATCCAAGTGCTAGAAGATGCCACATTTCGGGTAGGTTTTGTGTTTTGGTCAATTCAATTATTACTCTTTCGTTTATATCAAAAAATTTTGCTGTGTTCGAATATGGGTAACAGATTATTCTCCTGTTTCTTGTTTTCAAAATAATATTGTATGGATCCTTGTAATCTCAAAAGGTTAACATTTGTTATTAATATATAGAGAGAAGAAAATTCCATTTTTCTGTCTTATTTGTATTGAGAAAATGGGATTGAAGTTAGTACAATATTAATAAAAATTAATAAATATTAATACTAATCTTTTACACTCTTCAAATTTATATGCATGATGAATGATAAATATAGAGACTGATTCAGAAGTAGTGTGCTGCAACTCTGATGTCTTTGAAACATATGGTATTGAATTTTGATCATCTTTCTGCAGAATTATCACACGAATAAAAAACTTCAATTGACATAACTTTTAAAAAGTGAAATTTTAAAAAAATTTAAAATGTTATGACGTTTCTAAAATTAAAATGTTCACTCAGAGAAACAACTTTTGGTAATTTTAAATCAATATTAAATCTTTTGATAATTTTTATCGAATTTAATCTATTAAATTGGGTTAGGTTATCATTTTAATCAATAAACAATCAACGTTTTTGTCTTCGCTTTTTATTTATTCTAATACTTTATTATAAAACAGTTATGAATGCTTTATTAGTGATATTGACCTCCGAGAAGACGGTGATGAGTTAACAAATGTATTTCTGAAAGCAAGAAACATTTCTCAAACTTTCTACTGACTGATTGATATAAATCGTTGGTAGCATTAACAACTGACATTGTTTCTATAATAAAAGTCGAATAAAGGTATTTGTTGGGAAAATGCCGCCATCGTTTAATACAGCTTACGTCAAACGGGATTCTTGCTGCATTCCATTTAGAGACATAGAGATCTTTCCAAAAGGAATTAAATCATAGCCTATGAGGTCTGAACTGGCGAAATCCTTCCCCGATCATTTGTTATAACTCCGAGCCTTTTCCCACGCGATGTCCCTACCTCCCGCAACTATCCATTACCTCCAATAAGACTCCATGACAGCGGACATATCTTTGTCTCTACTGAGGATTGGAGAAAAGAAGGCGAAATCAAAACCGCGTACAAATTGAGCTACTATCCGTTTTCTTTTACTGACAGAGATGAAAGGCCTGTTTGGAGTGCGGGACAAAATATATACCAAAGCTTACAAAGAAAGCCGAGACAAAATTACTTTTAAATGGAATTAGAAATTGCAAAGCGCAAGTTTTTAGGTTTGTGGCGCATTTTTGTTGTTTCAGCATTCAATGCGTGAAAATGTTTTCTTTACAACATATTGCTTCAGAAATATTTTACCT
Source organism: Argiope aurantia (assembly GCA_026543865.1). NCBI lineage: Eukaryota > Metazoa > Arthropoda > Arachnida > Araneae > Araneidae > Argiope > Argiope aurantia. The sequence goes on along the minus strand of JAPMOR010030339.1, from coordinate 132,110 downwards.
TTTTGTAATTCATATTTTTTTTAAAATCCAAATGAAATGCTTAAATTTGTTGAAGAAATCTCCTGAGATTTTTTATGCTGGCTTAGATATCGTTACCTGCACATAATTATGAGATTCTTTCTCAGTATTATCGAAGACTCAAAATAAGACGTCTAAGTAACAAATCAAGCAAAGTAATCAACTATAGAAGATGTTAATGAAATTTCCTAGTAATGTCATTTTAGAAGTTTTTTCAAAAAAATTTTACCTTCAAGAATCCTTGAGCTTGTTAAATTCGTTATATTTCTTATTCCATTTATTTAGTTAATTCTTCATTATTTTTCAGTGAAATACCAAACAATACATAAAATGTTGTCAAATCACTTCTTCTTTTCCTAAGGTAATTCTTTTTGATTAAAGCTTGTTTTTAACTAACCGCAAAACTGCACAAGTCATTTCGAAAATTTTAACTGTTTATGGTAAAATTTTAGAGCTGTACTTTGACACCCACAAGAATTAAACAGATGCAGTAGAAGAGGATCTCGAACAAATGTGGGAACGTGAAATAACCTTCCTATGTTCTAGAAAATATCTAATAGTTAAATAAACAAGATCTTACACTTGGCTAATAAAGTCCGAGTTACGACGCTGTTTATCTTTGAGTTTATCATTATCTTGAGTTAGATAGGTATACCTTGGCACATGAATACAGATAAGGCAGACGAGGACGCATTCAAGCGCAAATACATAATTTTCACGTAGTTCTGTATAGCCTCGAGTCTTGAGAAGTCTGATGACTCCGTTACTTTGTTACGCTCAAGTCAGTACTCATAGGTCATGGAGTGCAGTGAAGTCATTAGTATTCGTATTAGATTATTGTCCCACGAAAGTCGAGGGCTATCCATTACTCCAAACAAGACTCGGTGACAGCGGACATAGCTGGGTCCGTGCCACTGATAAAGAGCCGCCAGGTACCACTATCAGTGTCTAAGCCTACCGATGTGTGGCTGGATGCAATGGCAATACAAAGTGGCTCCGACTATGTCATGGGGGATACCGCTGGTCAGTCAAGCGTTGAAGGCAGACAAGCAGCGTTTCAACGTCAATGTGTGCCCAGCTTACCGAGACGTCACGCTACTGAATGCTATGCAACACCAGGCTTACATTACAGAAAATTGGGGTGCGCCTCGGGCACTAAGAACAAGGGACCGAAAAAAAAAAGAGTCCTCTTCGTCGAAGTTCGTAAAAAAAAGTAAAATGAAATAAAACCTCAACAAAACAAAAGGTCGCAGATCGCGCTAACCATCCGTAGAATACGCAGATATATCTTTCTCTGTCTTCACTTCTTAACGTCGGCGGTGCGCCTCACTTTGGATGATACCCCATTATTTAGTAGTCATGGAAGGGTGGATCGGCGAGTTTGGGGGAAAGTTCTACTAAATTGAGGAAATGCTTAATGAGAATAACATCCCTCCTCTAGGCATTTGTTCTCTTCGTAGTATTTTCCGTCCTATAAACGACTCTTTCTGTCTCGGCACTTAAATCAAATATCTAACTCTTCCCAAAATAAATCTGAAGGAAATGATACTTTTTTTTCCCCACTATAAAGCATGTTGCTCGTTCTGTGTATATAACATTTTATAAGTTTATTTTTTTTTATTGTAACATACAAATTCAAAAAGGCTTCTCAGATGATCCAGTTATTGTTATTTTTATTTCTTTTATGATGAATAAATATTTGTAAAATTTAATCGTCTTTAAAATTTTTCCGTTTTTATGTTTTCATTTTTGATAAAAGTTGGTGGATTTTTTCTCGAGGAGACACGATTCATGATTAGAATATATATTGGGTCGCTCGGTTTTTTTTTTGCGCAAATATTCGATAATAAATGCGAATGCCATGTAAGTGTAAATGTTAATTTTAGATGATATTGCTAAGGGGTTTTTTCCGATAGTCGGTATATAAAAATTCATTTTGAAATTTTAAATTTCTTACAAGAAGCAAAGAGCATCATCATAAGTTCAATGATTCCACTGCTCGACACTCAACCGTGGATTTGTACAGCGGTTATTATTAATTTTTAAAATGTTATGTAAATAATTATTAACATAACAATACTTAATTTTTTTTTAAATCTATCCTTTTTGTGGATGCTTATATGTGCACTCATTTCTTTTCACAATTAAATAAAAAACAAATTCTAATCCTATATGAAGTGCAGCTTCCTTTATGAAATCTCTACTTCTTTCACTATTTTATATTTAATCCTTCTAGTAATAAAAAAAGGAGTCAATATAAATGAATGATTCCAAAACAACTATATAAGATAGAAAACTTTGGGAATCATGATAATAATACATTTTAAGTATTAAAGCAAATATTTTGTGTTTCAATTCCTCGTTCAACTTAACTTCAATATGTTTTTATGTTTCAACTCATAGTTTTCTTTTAAAATTTCTTTGTTTGTTTTCTTTTAAAATTTCTGTTGTTATTGCCGATCCGATGATGATACATAATAATGTCTCCAATATAAGATTTTCATCTCTTAACAATCAACATAAATATTTCGAAGATGATATTTCACATTACATGATTGCTTTAAAAAAAATTATATTTTATATTGATTTTTTATGTGAAAACACATATTCTTCTAATAGCGTTTACATGACATTTAAAGTTGATTATCTTCGTCCGATATACCCTTCCAAAAAGTGATTTGTGTTTTGATGAGCTAAGGAAATCAAATGATTTTAAAAAATATAATTGCCAATTTTACAATCGAACCATTGTTTGCAAATGAATTGCTATTATTACTTTGTCTGAGATGGACAAATGTAGTTTCTGCAAACTGTAATCCTGTCCTGACTGGAACTAATTCCACTCCTGTTGTCCATTACATCGATCGGTTCCGGAGAATTTAGAGATAATTTTTTTCTGTCCTTTTTTCGTTTTTTCTAATTCCGTCTTGCCACTCTCTTTCGCAGAAGCTTTCTTAGATAAATTTCGGTCTCTTGATTTCGAGCCATTGGAAACGGAGAGTAGTGATGTGAAGCAGAAACCGAAAAGTTCCGTGCAATTACACTCTCCTCCTTCTCCCATTTGTTGTCAGCATCTTTTTAGATAGACCTGAAAGAAAGTCGTGTAAACACGGCCCGCCATCCTATCTCTTTTCTCTACCGAGAAGGAGAGAGAGAAGAGATGCAGAACCACCTGCTCCATCCAGACCTTCCATCTCTCTCCACTCCCGACACAGGTCATTTATTATTCATGCTAATCTCTGTTTATAGCTCTCTATGGGTCACTTACTGCCAACAGGTCTGACCTCGAAAAGTCGGACTTGCGAGAAAGGGTTTGGGGGTAATTAGTGGCCGTGGGCAGCTACTTTTATCACCCTTTAACGGGAGCGGTAGCCTTTTGATTAAAATAGGATGCTGCCACTCTTTCGCTCCCAGAGAGCGGTTAACAGCTTGTCGCTGAGGGATTTTTCTAGGATGGAATTTTTGTATATTTTCTTCCTTGAAGAACATTGTCTAAGGCTCATTTATTGGACTCTTAAGTGCGGTTATAAATTCCATGCCAGCCTATCTAAAATGAAGCAAATTAAAATGTACAGAATTTGACATTTCCATCAGGTAGTGGAAAGGTAGACTGTGTATCTCATGCTCAGAAATGAACAATTATTAAATCATTTACGATTTATTACTGAATGGCTAAATCTTTTTCGGATGAAAAATATCGTGAGCAGTTGAATCATGTGATCTTTCAACTTGTGTACCGTTAATGGTAAATGTAGAAATGATAGTGTGTAGTCGGATATCCCAAGTTTATCAGTGTGCTATATGAAAAATAGTGAAAATCTTAAAGGCTTAAATTTTCAATTGATTGTGTCATATTTGAAATTCAAAATATCTATATGAGATTTTAGTTTTCCTGTATCTTGTCGCATCGAGGCTGGCATTAAAAAATTTGGTTTATTAGGGTAAGTACGAAGAGTTATTAATAACCATGGTCTACTACTTTACATTTAATAATAACTTTATTTTTGAAATAGAGCGCTGACCCTCCGCTATCAGAGAGCAATTAGGGCTAAAAGAAGTTTCGATATAGAATTTTTATATTCATTTTCCCCCTCTGAGAAACCGTGCCTTAGTTTGTTTATTAGGCTCTTGAGTAAGAGAATAAATTCCAATCTAAACTATCTGAAATGAAGTAGATAATAATGTGGAATGCGTGACACTTCAGTCAGATGATAGAATAATAAGGCTGGATGTTTTTTGCTGCAATAATATGGAATCGTGAAATCTGTTGTGAGTTTTCTTCTATGGTGTAACATCTTTCCATGTTATATCATAAAAGAAAATATTGTGACTAATAATATTTACCAATAGTTGTTCTCTTCTTTCGTGCACTTATTAAGAGAAGTTAATACAAGTATTCTTTTATCATTGGTTAGTTGGATTGCGGTGTGTCGCATAAAACCTATGCCTTTCATTGATGTTATATCTTATTTTGTTGTATCTTTAAGAGATTGTAAACAATATAATGTCTCTTATTGTCTGAAAGCCCGCATCTGCTAGTTGGGATCATAAAAATGGTGCTATGATACAAATATCACCGTATGATTTTTAATGTATTACCTTTTTATCTTAACCTTAGTCATTTAACCCGAATAGAATGCTGACACTCTTCTACACTGAGGAAATGAATAAAAATTTATTACAGATGATATTTCAGCGATGTTAGATTATTGTATACAGTTTTATTTCTTGAAAAAACTTATTCAGGGCTCAGTTTTTGTTCTCTTAAGTGCATTTGTAAATGTCATGCATATAATACCTGAAGGCATTTAAAATGTACAAAACGTGATTCTTCAATCGGAATTCTTATCGCTACCAATAGTAAATTGTCGAAACTAGTATTTTCTGTCTTGTACTTTAAAGCGTGGTAGTTGGATGGCAGAGCACCAGGTAACTGCTATGTCTAGAATTGATATATTATGTCTCAGATTAGCGTTATCTTTTATGGGATCTCAGCTTCCTTTACCAACTAGACTGATATCAGAAACTTAAAGGTAAAACGATTGGTAAAAAGAGTAAGTAATGATTATGGCTGCTGCTTATTTCACATTTTAATGCTAACAGTCACATTTTCATTGAAATAGGAAACTGATCCCTTTTTGCACCCCTACATATCTATTTTCGTTAAAGGCTCTTCTGTGATAGTTTTCTTTTCTTTACTTTGTATTCAATTTCTTTTTCTCAATACTTAGAACTGAAAATGCAATTACGAAATCTTCTATATGCCATCTTAAGTAAAGCAGATTAAAATGTACAGAACGTGACAGTTAAATGGTAGACGAGTGAGATCCGATATTTTAGAAACGGACAATTCTGGAAATGGGAATCTTATTCGCTAGCTGAGCCTTCGCCGACAAAAGATAAAATGCGTCAATTTGTCTCTTGCTGCTGTCGTATAAAAAGTTGACTATCTATTTCTACTCCATTTGACTTCTGTTAGTGTTACAGTAAAACATAGCTAGAATAGTCACTTCCCTTCTGTTTATGTTAAAAGCAAGATACAGCATAGCTAGTGGCAAACGCAACAATATATAATCGTTGAACGCATTATTGCTGGATACACACATAACTATTGCTTTGTGTTTGGCCGTAGTGCTTGTTGGACGACTTTGATGGATCAAGTTTTGCTTGATTTTCTTGTAAGTAAAATTAATTTAAATCATCCATACAACCATTTTTTTTTTTTACATAGCAATAACGCAAACACTGCACAGTTTAGTTTATATGTTTGCAGTTCTTTTCCATTTGTTTTATCTGTTTAATTTTGTCTGAAATTCTAATGATAATTTTTAGTCGAAATGAAAATGCTCTTGATTAATCCCGCATATTTGGTTTTTGATGCTGAATAATAGTAATAGTTGCTGAAAAGCGAGTGTAATTCTTGCATATTCTTAGAAATTCTACTATGGAATAGAATAAGAATGGTCTGTACATTTGTATCTAAATTCAAGTTTGTTGGATGTGAACTATAATTTGTACCGATTTAAATTTGTACTGATTTTATTTTAAGCATTGGATTTCAAATCGTTTTTATGAAGTATGGATTTTAATTTTCCAACATAATAGAGGAATAAATTTATTGCTTTCGAGTTCAATTAAATGTATTGCTTTAGAGTTCAATGAATTTATTTCCTAAGAGTTTTCATTGTCTGAATTTATATTTTGCTTTTAAAATCCATGTACCGTAGTTTTATTTCCTCTGAAAAAATTTATACAGCTTTATATAAAGAAATCTTTTGCTGATTTAAATTATATGAATAATTCTGTAAAATATTGTTCATTTTTATATTTCATTTGTTCTTAATATTTTAAGCTTGAAACGTCGAAACTCAAAACTGTAGAAAAAACTTCATCTAAGCTCTTTAATAGAATAGGTGTTTATCTTTTATTTATTAAGTTGTTATTTGAATTAGTAACATAATTAGTTTTATTTATGGTCAATTTATATTTTTATCGGTTATTTCAACATATATTGTAAAAGAAACCTTTTTAATTTGTCATTAAATTGAAAATGTTATTAGTTTCATTTCTATTTGATATAAATTTGGCGTTTAATATTATGCATGAATATTAAGACAATTTATTTGCGAGTGCGTTCAAAGATCGTTCATTTCAATAGTTTTAAATCCCTCAATAATAGTTTATTTCTTCTTTGTCGATTTTATATCTAAAACCTTTAATTTTACAAATATACAAAAAAAATGCTCTATTAAAAAATTTCATACTTATTGAAAGGTTTGTTAAAAAACGTATAAAGTACTTTGGAAGTCACGATTCTCGATTTATATGTAAAATTTCCCCCAAAATATTCAATTAAGTTAATCTTTTACGATGTTAGAAAAAAAAATCACGAAAGGAAATAGCGAAAAATGTGAGATGTGTTTCAGGAAATGCGAAATTAAAAATGTAATTTTCGTTTGAGCAAAAGAGATGAAAGATTTATCATCTTCTACACCATCTGTTTTGAATCGTGAAATTTAATCAGTAATTCATGTGCTCAAATGGAATAATTCTTTGAATCAGTTCGAACTCGCTGCGAATCTTATTTTGTCAAAGAACTTATATAAAAAGCTTGCCGCCGTATATCGCTCGGGGTTTCTATTACAGGTGATTATTCTTCATATACTGTTTTCGCGTCAAACTCAAACAAGTGACTTGTTTTTCTAGAGATAGATGTCTAGTCAGAGCCCCCAGAGATTGCACATGTTATGACGATTTTGTCTTATCATTAATTCATCCTCTTTTCCTTTGTATACGGATGGAGAGAATCTTTTTTTTTTATCTATTCATTTCGTGTTTGTTTTATATTGGGGGAGTTTATTTGAAAATAATTAGTGTACATTTGATGTTTTAATAAAGAACTTCTTAAAACAAAAATGCCTTTTGAAATTGACTGAATATCCCTGTGAAGAATTAATGAAGGCGATAAACAAATGATTCGTAAATAACTAGATTCTTTCAAATATTCTAGGCAGGCTGCTCAAATAAGGGATAAATAACAAACGCTGGATATTTTTTCTGTCTATAGACTAGACAGCTAAAAAATATAATTATTTGTATACTTTTCAGAGGTTAGTAAACCGCGTATTAATATATATTATTATAGCAATAAAGAGTTTCGAAATATTTTGTCTATTTATTTTGTAATAAGAACAATACAAGAAATTAAACTAAAAACTTTTTTTGAGTAAATTAAAATTTACGAATATTTTTTTGTTGATAATGATTTAAAAGCTGAATTCAGTTTTTTTAAACATTTTAAGTAAATGCTTTATTTTATTTATTTAGTTCTTTTTGTTTTATATTGTATTGTAAAACCGCGATTATTGTTAGAATAGTTAATATGAAATATTTTAATAATTTAGTCATTAGTTATAATAGTTGAAATTTTAATTTTTTTATTGAGTTTTTTAAACCATAAATTTTTGATTTGGTAGTTATGCTTTATTTTATATGTTAGATGCTTAACCCAAATCGATGTTACAAAAATATATTATGTTTTGTTGTAAATGAGAGATTTGAAGTTTTGCTCTACCATAGTTTATTCCAATATTATTATTGTCCTTCGTTGCATTAATCAAAGCTACTTTATCTATGAATAGCATTAAATGTTTCTGAGAACTTTGAATTTTTAAAAGTAAATGCTTCTGCCAAACTGTTTGATACTTATAACAATAATTAAGCAAACCATTTTTTATTTAAAACTTCTCTATAAAAGTTTTTAATTTTTATTTTATTTCCGTTTGTTTATCATGCCGATAATAAATAAGCCAATGCTTAATTTATTATTTTATTTTTCTGTTTAAATACAAAACAAGAACAGAAAAGTTATTTTAGACAAAGAAAAGACCATATATTTTTAAATAGAATATTTTGAGTCGAAAAAGTTGATAATTGTTTCAAACCGTACGTAATTGCTCAATACCGAATTTGTATTGACAAATGTGATTTTAAAAGTGTTTGTTGTTAATTAACGATGCTTGTGAAAATATAGAAGAGATAAGCATTACAAATTTTCGATATATAGTGAAAACAATCATCAGAATTTATCTTAACGTTTTACTTATAAGTTTGCACCCCCGCAACTTTTACTATAAGTAGTAAAACTTCTCCGATCTTTGAGGAGAATACATAAGAATGAAAGAATAGGTGATATTTCGCGAGATTCATATTCAATTCTGATCCCTCCTGTCTTTGAATAATTATAAGGGAGAGGAATAAATCATGTTTCTTAAGATGCTGTAAGATATTTCGCCTATATTCTTATGTAAAGAGTAATCTATACTTATATAAAGCTGAATGTGTGTTTGTGTGTGTGTGTGTTGGAGCTCTGCAGGCCAGACCGTTTGACTTACAGCTACCAAATTTGGTACATGTATACCTTGGAGGTCGGGAATATGCACCTGGGGTCCCTTTTTTTGAATTTTTAATTAGAATTTTAATTATTAATTAAAAAATAACTTTCCCGCCAAAACAAATCTTTTCATTTTCCCCACCGCCAAATGAGTATGGCTTCAGTTTTTTTTCCCAATAGTAATGAGGCTAGGCTTAAGATTTTTCGGCCGATTATTTCAAACGATTCTGTTTATTTTCTTAATGTTTGATGCATTTAAAATTAAACGTTGTTAATGAATCGATCTTTCAGATTTATTCTGAAGTACTTTTGAATTAAAATAAAACAGAATAAAGGAAATTAAAAATTTCTAATCTGCATAGCGTTACCCCAACTGGCGTAGAAAAATTCACGCATTTGCGTTACAGTAACTGGCGTTGAAAATTCACGCATGCGCATTGTGTTCTGATTGTTGTCATGACAACCATTATCAACGGGTGCGGATTTGATTTAAATTACTTTTAGGTCAATTGCATGCTTTTGTAATTAAATTGTATTGATGTTAGTTATATATATTTTGTATATGCTTATAGTTTTAAGTACATCGTTTTTTAAGTAGTTTTTTTTTTTAACCTGTTTTCGACCGATTATTTTAAGCGATTCGTTTTATTTTCTTAGTGTTTGATGCATTTAAAATTAAACATTGTTAATTAATCGATCTGGTTATGATGAATCTGAGAACATTTTGTTGACAAATTCTTGAAATATTACATAAATTAAGAAATATATTCTTTAGTGCCCATAAAGTTTAAACGCTCAGTGACTGTTTTCAGTAATCATATTACAAAAAAATACTTTGTTTCAGTAAAAAATATTATTATATTAATTGCAGATTAATCCTTTCCACTTTAATTTAAAATATAAATTATACGGGAGCTAACAGAAAATTAGAGAGATACATATTACGTTATGACTGAAGGCGTTTATAATATTATGAGTGAATTATATGACTATCAAAATTTGAAGTTTTAAAATATTTTGATGAAGAAGCTATTAAAGTAGGAATTGCATAAAATATTTAATTATTAAAATTTTAACGAACATTAAGATTGGCGAACCGGATGGTCGCCAAAGGCGGCTGGTACATAATATAATATAATGATATTTTAAAATCTTATTTAAACTTAATTTCTAAAGTTTTGTCTTAATTTAGCCCATATTAACTTCATTCTAAAAATGTTCTCTCTTTTTTTTTTTTCCAGATCTCATTCCTCTTTTTCTATTTAAATAATTCGACAGAAGCTGTGCAAAAATGATTAAATTTGCACTTTCACACGCTCGGAGTGGAGGGATAAAAAAAACTGTCCAGCAGGCACATTCTTTCAAAAGATCCCTATGTTTCCCTTATTAAAAACTACACGTGTGAGAAATCCCTATCAGAGTCTCATAGTATCTAAGCACTGGGAAAATTATTCTCCCCCTCTCTTATGTTTCTTCCCTCTTGTGCCGCTCTGTGAACGGACATGTTTTGTCCGTGCTGCTTTTACATAAATCATTCCTCCCGAGATGAAATAAAACGAAGTTAAAAATTCAAAGTGTCTTTTCTTTCTTCGCCCACGATTCTGTTTTAAAGATTATATATATATATATATTTGCTGTGCAAAGTTTGATTGAAAAAATTTATTGAAAAACGGCGATATTCTTTTTAATTTTTCTATCCTTCAATAATATTTAAGGGGTTCATAAATGTCTGAATTACCATAAAAAATAAGAATTTTGTTGCTATTTATTTTTATATATAATTTTTTCAGAAGAAAGAAAACTTACATTTTAATAGCAGGATTGCTTCAGATCTGTCCTGCGCTTTGTTTAAAAATGTGTACTTTATTACATTTGTTAGTTTAATAAACATTACAGTTGTTTTCTATAATAATTAATTTCAAATTCATTTAAATTGAGTTGATTTATTTGACTCGAGAGTATGGAAATCTGGAAATAAATAATTATACAATATGAGCGTTGCCCGATTTTGATCTATAAATTACCGTTGAAAAGAATCAACTATTCTTGTAAACATAATTTAAATTCTTTCATAATAAAACTCGTACAACATTTTTCCAAATTTATCTTTCAACAAGCTTACTTCAAATTAAATTATCTACCGCTTCTCCTTTTTATATAAATACTGAGAATTAAATAATCTCGAGAAATTTCAATGCCTTTTGTTAAAAAATTATAGACTTTTCCCTCTATCTCTCCTTACTTTGCATAAAATAACTGCCTTTCCTCGCATTGCCAGCGCATTCATAAATGAGCATTCAATCCAACCTACACTTAGATATATATCTCAAGTTTTAAAAATTCATTCGTACCTTCTACCATTTCTCTCTACTTTAAGACGAAAGAGGAGAATGTGAAAATCCGTCGGGCACAAGAAAACAAAACTTTTCAAATTAGAATCGGTCATAAATTTATTTAAACAACCGAGTACACAAAATGCCGATCAAATGTACCCTCCCTGAAAGCATTACACAATCCGTAGGGACAACAATGAATTCCAGTAATTCGTGAAATGGATATTCATAATGCAGAAAGAAGATTCGATGAACGCTTTAAGCGGAATTTTTTTTGCGTGCGTGTGATGGCGAGGATGCAGTGTGGAGCGGATAAATGTATCTTTTTGATGTCGACGGTGAAGAGAGCGATCACAGTAGAGAGGTGCTCCCGCTCCGTTCCGCCTCAAATGGAACGCATAAACGGGAATCATGTGAAAACTCTCACAAACGCTCCAGTAGCAAAAGGAAGTGGACAGATTTCACATACTCAAGCTTCCATAATGGGAACTTTGGATAGATTGCGAATAAGATAATATACACACGCGAGCGTGTAATGAAAAAGGGAAATTTTATAACAGTAAATACCAATTTTAACTGTTGTACCCAATTTTTAATATTTTGCTTTACTGATATTTTTGAGACAGTAAGCCTGTTAAAGAAATTTATTTGTGTGTGTGTTGCCATGAAGTGTGATTTGAAATAAAAGAACAGTGATGTTAAATTACCAAGTTTAAAAATAAGTTAAAGAAATATAAATTTTAAAAGCCCATTTTTATTGCTGTACTAAAAATTAGGATGTTTTATTTTAATTATTTCTTGTTTCTTATTTTTCATTAATAACTCCTTATTAAAGATATCATAGATATTTGAAATTATTATTTTGTCATTTGTTTCTTCAACTATTTCGTTATTCAGCATAGACTAAATAATATTCATGTATGTAAAAACTATGGCAGTTGATAGAGGAGTTAAAAACTTTGTATTTTAACTTTCCTTAGCAGTATTCTTGAAGAAGCTTAGGGAATAGAACTCCATGCATTGATCTTTGGATTATCCTATCCCAACCTATCCATTTTCGATATGACCCCAGCGCTGTTTTATTTCATTGAAGGAGACATTTTGTAGTATTAATATTATTTAATGAACTGTGAATCTTTTAATCTTTTTGGATACTTGATTTTCTTGTTTAGTTTAATGAGAGTAGATTTTCAGATTTTGAATTTGAAAGAATTATTTTCCATTATTTTATCGGTCTTGAATTTTTTAATACTTTTAAAAGTCAGAAAAATTCCATAAATTTCCAGTGAATTCATATAAAAAATATCCAAATTAATATATATATATATATATATATATATAATATAATCTTTATGCCGTGAAAACAACGAACTCGGATTTTTATGCCCAATATCGATTTTTTTTTTGATAATATCATTATTTTGACATTAATTTTCTTTTCATTATTCTGAGTAAAATTCTTGTTCCTACGACTCTGTTTTTTTTTTTTTTTTTTGTCTATCTAACTTTTTAGTATATATATTTTTTGTCACTTTTCACCCTCGGGTTCTCGGTATTTTGTTATAACAATGAAATATGATGCTCTGAATGATGCTTTTTATGAGCTAGTTTGTCTGACAAAAAGTAACTATTGATGGTCGATAGTTAGAGGCGTTATTTTTTACAAGAAAAACGTCGCCATAGGAACACATTGTAACAAACTATTTACCACGGAATTCAGTATTATTGAAATATGCGTGGATTAGAATTGGATTATTTTTCAAGCAAAGAAAGCGTTCTAGATATACCTGATAAATAATTCTGGATTGTCGTGGAGGGAATACGAGAAGTAATAATTATGTCATGGTTGTCATACAGCATGAAATGACGGGTCTTTCCTGCTTTTAAAAAAACATTGAAGAGGCATTTTGATGGTGAGCCCTCATTATCTTTTCTGACATTTTTTTATTACTTGTTTATATTTTTCATTTATTTAGGCTTAAGTTAATTGCAAATGTAAAGTCATCAACGGGAATATAAACTTTTTTTATGAAACAGTTATTTGGTTGCTAAAATGTCAATGTTGACGTGAAACCATTCAGATGTGTGTTTAGTATAGACTTGTGCAAAGCTGAGACACTTTGTAGTACATGCACACAATGCTGTAGAGTGTTTTAGTATTGTTTTCTTACAAAAGCATGTAACCTATAGCTTTTAACTGTGGATTAAGTTTACTGAACATTGATTCCACTTTGAAATAATTTGCTTTAATGAATAACTTAGAAACTTATTCCTTAAGGCATTATTATTTTTAGAAAAATGTACTTCCTTTTGTAATTTTCTTATGAATTTTATTTTAATTATCTATTGATTATTATCTTACATTTAAACTAATATTAAATAAAACTTTTAAAAAAACTATTTTGTTACTTTTCAGTCTGCAGATATGTTTCAGCGATAAACCTTGCATAAATTTCTTAAAAATTAATAGATCTTTATTTGTTCATATAATTTTAATGAATGCTAAATCAATTTTCTTTTATTTGTATAATCTCTGTTATGATAAAAATATTGGCCGAATAATTGCCCACAGTGCTCTTATAATTAAAATCTCCTTTCGAATGGTAACTGTTAACTTAAAAAATAGGTTTAAAATAAGTAAAATAAAAATTTTGAATAATATGGCGTGATTTTATGTTAAATATGTACTAAATTCGAAAATTATAAATTCCGTAGTATTCAACCAGAAATTAAATTTTAACGTACTGAATATAAAAACATCACTTTCTATTTGCACAAATTTTCGGCATCGAATCTCGCTTTGAATTTACTATCAACTGATTTAAAAATGAAGGCAGATAAAACATTACTACAGCGTTATGTATAAATTAATATTTATTAAATATGAAATTTTCAATTCCGTAGCATTATTTCTAGCATAAATTTTACTGAACGTGTCAAATGTAAAAACATCCGCTTTGTAATCAAGATCCCTGACACATGTAGGTGTTAACCGAATAACTCGCACATGAATTTACCATCGACCGATTTAATGTAGATAGATAAAATAAATCGCGCTTCAGCTTCGAAATTAAAATCTGCGTCCTCGAAGAAAACCGGTACAGGGAGATATTTAAGCTTTCCCTGTTCTCCGGAAATGCTACTAGATGAAGTCCCGAATCCCTAGATAGTCGGAAGTACTGAAGAGACATGGGAATAAGTCAATATTGGCTCAACATATTTGACATCGGCTACAGAGATTCGGAAAAGAGATTCCAAGCTCGGGACATTTTTAGTCCCTGTAGAACAATCTCTATGTTTCCTTTTCCTAAGAGCCTCTTTTCCGACGTTTAATCTCTTCGCCAATAGCTCTCTTCTGTATCGCTGAATTATACATTTTCCATCAAAAGAATCGCCTCATAATGCGCCTTTAAACGGCGGAGTTTGTTAACTCGTTCAAAATTTTGTAACGATGCCTGCCTGGATCAGCTGAAAGAGCGGAGTGGGACAGGTGATGATTTTTTCACTGGCAAATATGCTTTGGCATTCTTTCAGTCACTTTACATTTCGTATTTCGATTATATTTGTTGTTTAGATGAGTAGATAAATTAGAACTATCTCTCTACGGGCCGTCCTGGTGAGAATTTAATGCTCACGATTCACTAGAAGCGATAGATTTGTTGAAAGCAGTTTATAAAGTCTGCATTTTCTGGGATTTTAGAGAATTGATATATTTACCCGTTTAATATTTGTGTTGGAGCGCTGAAAATGTTTTATTAAATTGTCTATTCTTTTATTATCATGTTGTCGCTGACAAAAGCTCCAGGTCTCTAAGGGATTTCAAAGCATTCTTTTAATTTTATCTTTAATGCATTTTCAAAGTTTTAATTATAAAGTGATTTAAAATATATTTTTAAGGTAGCAAAATTTATCACAATATATAAATGTTTATTGAAAATTTTAAAAGTACTTAATGCGAACTGTTTCGTTGTTCTTGATTTAATGTTTCGTGCTTGTTTCACATTTCAAACATGTTATTGAACATTAAGGTCATGGAATCACTTATATATATTTAGTATAAATGAAGTTGCTTTTAATACCCAATACATTATAGTTTAAAAAAATATCAGAAGATTTGTTAAGTTTATATCTTGACAACAATACATGATAAAATGAACAGCATTTTTTGCTTCCATTCAGATAATATTCACTTTTGACTGTTTTCATACAATGTATTTTGCTAATTGAAATTTATCGAGCAAAGTGTAAGTGATTCTCAGTTTTAGATTATTTTTCTCTTTTCATTTCTATGTTTTCTGAAATGCTTTCCTTTTAGAAAGACTGTTGATTCAATTTTTTGAAGTAATTGAACGCCTTGAACTATTCTTTGAGTGCCATTCTACTAAGTCATTTACTTGACTTGGAAAAACCAAATGATTTAAAATATTCCACTGAAATATTTCAGAGAACATTGTTTACTTTGCATCCGTTGTGTTTTGTTACTTTCCTGAAAGGTTCATGTGCGTCATCATGTTCCATGTATTGAATATTTTTATGATTCTTCGATTGTCACATATCCTTACAATTCATAAACACATTCAAAATAATAGCAATTCAGTAATTAGTTTCTAAATCATTATAATTTACTATTTTTTGTGGCAAATTTAATTTCCTCAGTGTATTTTGAAAGAAAAATAATCAATGAAAAATTATTTAACGTTCAATTTTATGAATAGGCCAGGGGATTATTAGAGAAAGTAACTTCGATTTAAAATAAACTAATAAACTCCGATATAAAATTAATAAATAATAAATAAAATCCTATATAAAATTATCCTTGTTTAATATATTTCTGAAGGAAAAAAAATTAATATGCTTTATATACTTGATAAAATTTTAAAAATATTATGCATATACATTTAAAAGTATCTTTTTTTTCACATTGGCGTCATTAAAATCTTATAATTTTATGACCATAGAAACATGTCCAGTCTATATACAGGTCAATTAGAAAATAGTATTTCGAAAGCCCCCAAAAAATATGCGAAGAAAAAAATCTTTGAGAATCTTTCCATTTTTTTTTTCTCATATCATATCTCCTTTCATTCCGACGTCAGGATTGATTTGCGGATTTGAGTGACTATGTTGAGCTGGAACAAAGAAGATACATTGGGAAAAAAGACGCTATAACTCTAGTGGTAGATTCTGCAGAAAAACTTTCTTTATCACCAACAAACTAATAAGTTTAGCAAAAAGCGTTTATCCAGGAAAGGCAACGGATTTAGTTTTTCGTTTTCTTATAGGTTAAAGTATTTTGGTTGCTCATATCTGAAATATTTCTCGAGTAAGCCTTTTCGGCTATTTTAGATTTAAATGTGATTGTTTCAGTTTGCTTAGTAAATTCGTTGTATTTTGTAAATCAACGATGAAAGCAACCGGATTACAGTTTATTTTTAGAAAAATTGTTTAATCTCTTTTTCAAAGCATTTCATTTTATTGTGAGTTTCTACAAAATGTGCAGTGGATTAAAAAATAATAGGATACGGCGCAGTTACCATATATCAAATGGTCATGAATAGACCTCAATAAATAATTTTTTTCCCAAAATTTTTTCTGAATCCTTTTCATTAATTTTCATAGTTGCACAGATTTTGTTCAAAAATTAAAGAATTTTTCAGCGTATGGTTAAATTCAAGAAAAAAGAGCTTGTTGTTTTTATAACTAACTAGTTGTAGTGTTCTTTCCCATATATATGCAAAGTGCGGGGAATTTTGTTCTTAACTTCGCTCTGTATTGAAAATAATCGGATATGCATTTTTGCATTTTTTTTCTTTTAATTGATTTTCAAAATTTGATATATATCTACTGTTTTGGTGTCAAGTCGACACATCAAATTTTATTTACTTAGCATGCTGAGTTTTTAAATTATGTCGCCCGTTTGTTCATTAATCGACGGACTGGTATATATTAAATTCATTGACAAGTTTATTCCAAAATACAATAGAAATCGATAATTATTGTCTGAAATTTACATACCGAATTTCATCCGTCTGTCTTTTTTATAATTTCGAGTAATGACAGTCTTATATAAACAGATATAATTTCAAAAATATAATTCCATATCGGAAAGACCTGAAACGTAGAGATCGAGATACAATTTTTTTAACATTAAAATATTTTCGTCGTATGTTAGAAAGTTTTTTTTTAAGTAAGATAAATGTATAATTAGACTAATATATTTAATTATTTGTTTTGTAATTCTAAGGCTTATAATTTTCTTTCTGGATGAAGAACTTGAAATTGCTTCATCCGTATCATCATGAATTCCTCTTCGATCTGGTTGAAACCTAGCCAATCAACTTTAAGTACTCCTAGAAGTTCTTTGCGGATTGGAGCTATTATTCACTACACTTTACAATTGAAGCTGTCGAAAAGAAAGTTTGACCTGTTTGTTGTCGAGTTTAAAAACAACAAGCAGCTAGACATACAATTACAAACTAATTTCTAACCACCTGAAGCCTAACAATAAAACCAAACAAGTTCAGTTTAAAAAAGGTCACGACTTAAGTTACAATTTTAGCTTCCAGTGAATTTGCTCGTTTTAGGTTGGTATGAGTTTACCCCTGACTTTTGAAATAAAATGGCTTCTTGTATTCATTTTATTACATTATTCGAATTAATGCTTTTATTACTTATATACAGTGGTATTTTCATTTTGCCATTATGTATTCTGTGGCCATAGGAAGTACACAAGAGCCTATGTGTTAACAGAATAATCAGTTTAGATTCACATTTCAATATATTTTTAACTTAATCAACAATTAATGATTTATGTTAAATAATATTAAATGTATATATCTGTTTTATTTTTGCTTTATTCTTTTTTTTTTATTTCAGTGACTTTGTGAAAGTGAATGTTTTTATTTATTTTCATGCCCCAAAACTGCACGGCACTCATTTTGTATAAATTGTCATTCAAGTTAAGTTCATTGTTTATAAATGCTTTAATAACTAAATAAACGCAATGAATCTTACCATAACTTCATTAATTATATTTTATAAAGTGTTAATGTATTCTTAATATTTTATAATTAATAAAATTTAAAGTTTTTTTTTACAAGTTTATTTATTTGGCGACTAGAAAAATGAAGTTTACAGTCGACCTGCTTATGACTTCTCAGACTTGCAGCTCTAGGCAGCTAGTTGCCTTATCAGAAATCACATTAACACAAAGTTGTGAAACTCGATCCTATTTTTACGATTTTATGCTATAAATTTATTCATACCGCAGATCTTTATTTCCTCAACTTAAAAATTTTTTTTAAAAAATGTTTTATTATATATGAAACTTGATACCGCTGTTTCCGAATGATTTTATCAAACTATTTTTTGTGTATTTTCTTTTGAAAAAAAAAATATAATCTACTGAAATTTCATTTTTTTTTTCCTGTCAGATTTTTTATGAATCATTTTCAGCGTTTTTCCTTCTCTGAAATTTTAGAAGTCTGTCTGTGAGTTTGCCCGTGTGTATGTGAATTCGAAAACTTAAAAGAACGAAACAGGTGGATGAAGTTTAGGACATTGCCTTATCACGAGACTTAAAGATCTATGCCGAACGTTAGATATAAATCGTTGAAGGGTTGTCAGTCTGATTTTTTTTATGTATATGTGAACAAGTGTACTCAAAAACGCTCCAAGATCCTTGAATGAAATCGGGATGCAGTCTTGACCTCAAATATGCAAATTTATATCACATTTTAATCGTATTAGGTCATAGGAAAGCGAAACAAAATGCTGTTTCCGATTTTTTTTCACCATACTACGAGTTTCAACACAAACTTTCAAAGTCGAGCGAAAAATATTTTCGTCGGCTTTCGTTGTAATAATTTTGCTAAAATATAATATTTAAATGCCGAAAGTAATTATTAAGTAAATAAATTGATAAATACATTTTTCGGACTTAATCTCCAGAACTGAATAACTAAATATTTGAATAATATAAATAAAACAATCATTTTGGCAAAATATGCATAAAAGTAACTGTTTATATTAACAGTACATATAAAAAAACAAGATAAGGTCTAATTTAAAAAAAAGCCTTAATATTCCTCGATGTCCATTCATTTTGATTTTGAATTTTCGAATCGATTATTTTCAATATTTTAAATTTTGGATTGTGTTGCAAAATGCAATTCTTATGGAATATTTAATATTTTAATGTACAATATGTGATCAAGAAAAGCCTTGAATCTATTAGTATTTCTTTTCTTTTCTGATAATGTAATATATGTTGTACGCATTTTCCTCTCCGCACGTGCGCTTTCTTTTCCTTGTTGCAGATTTTTTTTTGTCATAAATAGCACATAAATATTTTAGATCTTATATACCTGAGATGCATTCATTATTTGTTTTGCTTTACTGCGCGTTCTTCTGTTAACATTCTATTGAATATTAATTGATAAACACTGATAATAAATGTGGTTTAAATACTGCTCTCGAATGTTAAAAAGGATATGTTTATCATAATTTCTGAAGGGGAAAAAAAACTTACTCCTTATGTCTCTTTTTGCGTTTATTTTTTGCGCCCTTTTCCCCTTTTGTTCACAATCCATTCTTTCTCGAATGCCTTATTTCTGCTTTGTCACTTCGCTTGAAACAAAAGCTAGACGATAAATATAAATTTATTCCTCATATCAAGCGAAAACTCCAAAAACACAGGATTCAATAGAAGTGATTTGTTTGAATAAAAACAACAAAACCGAAGCAAAAGGATTTGACGAGGACTGAGAAAGAAATTTCTTAACGATTATTCCTTTTTTTTTTCCAAAACTGCCTTCATTGTTCGTTTTTATTGTACCTCCTCACCATTTCGAATACAATGCTTCACTCTCGAATAGGCGACGAGACTAAGGTTTTAATAAGTCACATATGCTTGTAAAGCCTTGGCTCTTGATTTGGACATAAGAGGTTTTAGCGTTATTTAATTATTACCATTTTTTTCTTTCCATACAAGTGTGGCAATATTTATAAACAATATTTTCGTCTCCAGGTGTTAGTAATTAATTTTTTAGGCGCGTGTTTTGTTACGTAAAAGAGGCAAAAGTAAACCTGGCGACATTATTGGCAAGGCAATTCCACTAGAAATTGGAGTCTGCAATTAATTCAAAAGGGGGTTTGCAATTATCTCAAAGTTAGCTTAGACTAATCCTTTAAGCGAAATAGTAAACCCTTTGTCCTTTTACTCAACAACAGCTGAGATATCTCCTCGTTTTTTCCTCCCTTTTCTATTTAGCGCAGTCCGGGCAAAGCTTATAAAATCTTCTTCTGTTCTGCTTGCGAAGACGGCCTCTAATCCTTCAAACTAAAGCTTTTTGAATAGGGTTTTATCCCGAGACTGCAATGGCACTGTTACAATTCTTCCTGCCGGGAGGAGATGCTATTGAAATTTTCCAGACGACGATCTTTTGCGCTCCGGAAAATAAAAGTCTACCCGATATAAATTTCTTTTCTTCCGGAGTTAAATTGAGGGATTTCGAGCTGGCCCTTGCGACACTTTATTAAGCGTTTGTTTCTTAACCAAGCCTCTTTGCTCCCGGAGACTTTTTTACGACAATAATTTGTCCTCAAAGGGATACACTGTGTCTTTCGCTGGACATGAAAATCTCTCCCTAAAGGCGAATTTTTCAAAAAAGTCGCAGGATTTGTATTAATCGACGCCCTGGTGCATCATATTGTAAATAAATGTCTGACATTTATTTTTCGTCATTGAATATTGTGCGTATGTATATTTTTTATACTTATTTCTTGAACGATTCGGTTACCCATTTTTTCCATTGTGACTTTTTTTCTGAACGTTTTTAATCTAATGAATATTTCATATTAGATATTTATTATTAGTACAAATTGTTCAAAACTATTATGAGACAGATCAACTAGGATTTAAATGGGATCTGATTTTTATTTAGACATTGCTGTAAAAATCAGATACATCCCAAGAACTTGAAAATCTGTAACAGTTTTTCTTACTTATCTTGTGGGTGTTTAGTCATGAGAATGTCAATATTAAATAGTAATTGGGAGTCACATAAGCATTAACATTTTCATAAATAAGTTATTTGATGTTTATATTGTAAAAGTTCTGATATGGTGATATAGGTATAATGCTTGAATTAATCTGATTTTTTCAGTATTCTACTTTTAGAAGTATACGATAAAGGAAAAAGCGTTTGGTAAAAAAAAAAAAAAAAAAACGTTAATGCAAACCTCATTATAATTCTTTTTTCTGTTCTATATATTTACATATGCATTTCTGATATTCTACTGTACGTAAGTTGTTTGATGCCACTATTATATGATGTACAATTAATATTTATCAAAATAATATAATTTCGAAATATTTTTGTTTTTAAAAATATTTTATTTTTGCAAAATAAATTATTTGCTTAAATTCATCAAGATTATTTTTCCAACCCAATTCCATTTTAATTTTATTGTCTTCTATATTAAAAATATCTTACGCACATCATGCAAATAGTATTTTTCAAAACGTTTATTCTGTGATAATAGCACCCGTGTTGTCCTTAAAAAATTATTTGGTATTTTTCTTAAGAATAAATTGATATTATTTTCTTAAAATTAATTTTTCAAATCTTTTCGCATTAATTTATTAGTCGCATCCGATATTAAAACAATATATCCTATCAGTATGTGATAAATAAACGTAACTGAAAATTCTGATAAATCGCCTCATATTTAACGATAAAGAGGCAGATTTTAACACGCTATCGAAATATGCGAGATCTTTCTTTCCTATTTCAATTATTCACCATCTCCACAAAAGAAGTACGAGAATTATTTAATGAGCTCAATATCACAAATACTTATCTGATGAATAACTCCCCACCCATTTCAGCCTTCACATACCTGCTTCATGTTGCCTGACATCGCTCAATCTACGAAAATAGGCATAGCCCCATTGGGTGGATCACTTTGGGCTTTAAAAAAGATATTACGTCTAAAGAGCCGAACTGTCACCCCTCTTGATAGTCACTTTAATCCCCACGCATCACTGTTTAAGAACTGGTCACCATTTGTCACGTAGTTCAAATGATCGTTACAATTTGCAGCTGTTCACCTCAGAATCACGTGGTAGTTGAGATTTTTCTATGCTATTCATTCAAATGTTTCTCCGGTTTTTTTTTTTTAACCTTTTTAAGTGTATAGTAATGAGTAAAAAAAACGAATTGATCTTTTCGTGTTTTTCATTTCTAACTCGACATGATATTTCACTTTAAATGTCTGTCTGGTGAGCTGTTTGCTGCCAAAAAATATATTTCATGTCATAAATTATTATTAATGTTTACGGGGATTTTTTCTTTTATTTGTTGTTGTCTCATTTATTTATGCCCAATTTTGAAGCTCACGAAGGACATTAGAAATAGATCTTGTTTCACTGGCAATATCTTAAGAAGCTCCAAACTCACCAAACTTCCACACTATACAAACCTGCAATTTTACGTGCATCATATATACGGTGAAATGGCGTTGGGAAACCTGATATTTTTCTGATATGGAGCCATTGTGGCCTCATGGCTAACAATGAACCATATAACGTTGAAAAATTGCTTTTAGTTTTGTTCACATAAGAACAGGGGGTAAGATTTGTATGCATAAAGAACAGTGCTTAAATGCTTTTTCAGAGTTTATTTTAATTATTATCAAGAAGTTGCTATTATGAATTTAAATAACTGTGGAAGAATTGTGTGTGGAACTAATTGCAGAATCGTTTGAGAAGGCATTTACTTCAAATTTGAAAATTTCTTTAAATGACGCAGTAATTGTATTTTATGCTGTTTGATCAATAAATGTATTTCTGGAAAAACTGCTATCTCGATTTCATATAGTTCTTCCCGTCCTTTCAATCGTATTTATTAAAATATTTTTAGCACTAGTAATTTAAACAAAAAGTGTTCCTCTCTTCTATGAATAAAATTCGCTGAATTATGAAAGCTAAGTATCATTATTTTAAGTCAATCAATGACCGCCTCGAGTAAGCATTGTCTGCAGGTCCTCTTTCTTCCAGGCGATCACTGAAATAGTCTAAAATTGTAATATTGAAAATTTCGTAGCTCGGTCAATTTCGGTCGTAGAAAAATGGCGCTTTTCTTTGTATGTTTGTTTAAAATGTGAATTCAGTATCAAGATTATTTTAAGTGTTTCAAGTATTTTTATTGTATATGACTGACATGAACAAAGCAATGTATAAAAATTTATATTTTGTATTTTTTTTTCAGTAGCACATTTATTAATTCAAGCAACATAAAAAATGAATCATTGTCAGTAAAAACATTTTTCCAACTGAAAGTATATATCCATCTCTGATGATTTAGAAATAAGCTATTAGAGTGGATTATGATTAAAGTGGGGAAATTTATATCTGTGTAGAAGAGCAACATTTTTTTTAAACATTCACATAATATTCTGTAGTGATTCTACATCATTAAGATTGGAATACTTACCATATCAAAATTGTAGAGGAATTTTCTTATCTTTAGAGCATTTCATCAGAAATTAATCACCCTTTAAAACAGGAAACTGAATTAATTTAATAATCGGTAGACGTGAAGCCTAATTATCTCTTTTAAAGCATGTTTAAATGAAGTTTATACTTGCTACTTCTATTTGAAGTTGCTGTCAGGGCCATAAACCTTCTTTGTGGTTGCTTAAGATCAACACCAAGGCCAAGATACCTCATTAATCAACTATTTCAAAATAGCTATTTTTGGTAATTTAGGCTCTCATAGCCGATTTAAATGATACTCATGGCGTTTTCACCTTGGATTAGTTTCATAATCATGCAAGAAATTTTGGAAAAGTGTTGATTTTCTTCATAATTTGTTTTCAACACAGGGATAGTCTCTTCTTTAATTTATTTTCAGTACAAATCTGTATTCTGTTTTGTAATAACTAATTTTCTCGAATTTCGTAATTTGAATATATTTTAAAACATTGATTTGATCTCTATTTAATTTTAAAAAGTAATGTAATAAATATTTTGGTTGGAATTTTAAATTCTCGGCAATAATTCGGTGAAATTTTGTTAAAATGCGCAACGGTGTGGAGGTGTATTTATTCACTTCAATTTCAGACCAGAAATAAATTAAATAATTAATAAAATGTCGTAAATTAATTAATAAAATATAGCAATTTTTTAATCTTAATATAAAAAGGAGTCATTGCAGCTACGTATGTATGTTCCATATCTCCTTCTGAATGATTTGAATAATTTCATTCAATTTTTGCTGACTTATTTTTTAAGACAAGATAAAAAAAAGTACTGTCAACTTTCTAAAGTACAAAAGTTAATTAAATATTCAGTTAATTAAAAGTTAAATGAAATGCCATTTTTCTACAGAAATTTCGGAGCAAATTATAAATACTTTAATATCATTTTAAACTTAAAAATTTTGCCTTTTTAGTGATACTAAATTTCTTTCTTCCATTTCTGTTAATTCTTTTAAAATTTAATACAGTTTTGAAATACATTAACAGTTAAGATTCTAATATATTCTACGTTTATTTTTTGGCGTTTCTGTTTCATATCTTGAAATTTTTTTGGTTTAACCCTTTATTTACTGAATTATTTTACCATCAATTTTTTAAATTTATTTTTGAACCATCAGTTAAAATTTCGGTATGGAATATACCGAAGCAGAAGAATTTTTTAATTAATTAAAATACTTTAATTAATTAAATTAATAATAAAAAATGTTTAATGTTATTTTTTATTGACATCTAATGCTTTCTTTTGGAAATACGATCTTCGGGTTCTTTCAAATACTGTTAGAAAAAATAGACATATTGTGAAGATAGCCAGATTTAAACGGTCCTTAAAGTAATGAATAAAAAAAGTAATAAGTAGTAAAGTAATCGTCGGTAAATAAAGGGTTAAAGTAGGTATTTAACGCTGCTTCCATTTCAAGAGATTACAAAAGCCCGAAGCCAAAGACTAAGTAGTCAGGCAAGATTGTGTATTACAGGAATTTATACGAAATTATTTTTTACATTAAAACTTTTATACTGTAAAATATCAAAATTCCGAGCAATGCCGTATTTACTATCTAGTCTCTCTAAATAAAGTTGTTTCTTAGAGAAAAAAAAATCCAACTTATTCATAAAAAAATCTAAAAAAAAGTCACACCATACTTTTTATAGATTTTTTGCATTCTGTCATATAACTTCTTTATAAGCAGAAGGTTACATTTTAATTAAAGTAAAATAATCAGTTTTACTACTCTTCTTTTAAGTAATTTTTTTTCCATATTTGGCAATCCGCGCATTTTCTTAATTCCTTTGGTAAAGAAATAGAATATATATTATACATATTAGAATGCATATCCAGATTTTTCTTAATTTCTTTCGTAAATAATTAGAATATATATAATATGTATGAGAATACATATCCAAAATTTTCTTAATTCCTTTTGTAAAGAATTAGAATATTTATTAGAATACATGTTTAGAATTTCATCGTAACAAATTGTTAAATTCATCATTTCGGTAATTTTTCAAATGCATTACGAAACGCATATGTTAGAATTACATTCGAGAAACATTAAATTATTATTCAGTATGGATTGAATCAATTTAAGACGGAATTCATTCAGAAATTACCATTTATTTCACAAAATCTTAATTCATAGGTACATTCATAGATGAATGTACCACAAGGGAAAAAAGGAGTCCCCCTTCGAAAAAATTTCATCGGGGGTGTAAAAAAAACCTGTTTCGCAAAATGGGGATTATATGCTTCTAAAAGACTTTTTGCGCATAATGTGTGAAGTAAATTGATGCGTTAAAATACAGTAGAAGATTTTCGGCTTGAGAATTTTTTTTCCATTCATTTTGTTTTACAGAACATCGCATGTTCCCTTCAATTTCTCTTTGGGAAAATGTTTTTAAACTATGTAGTAGCCAATAATTTCCGAAACACGAGATATTTTTTTAAAAAATCCCGCCTCGATGTTTTTTTTTACCCCGCACTCGCGCCGTAAGCTATTGTTTTCTCACTCTTTCAGCCAGTTTTTTCTACACTCTTTCATTTTTCAAAGTTGGAAAAGCAAATAGGAGTTTATGCCAAATCATCAATCAGTCACCTAAATTTCTAGCTGCATGGTATATGTTTTCCCCCTGTTTCCTCATCTCAGTCGAGAATCGGGTATTTTCAACTTTCCTTGCTTTAATTCACCTCTTTTCAAGGCGATTACGTACTTACAAATGTTTAACGACATTGAATTTTCCACTTTGGGGCCGTTTATTTTTTTCTTGCAAGAAATTTCTTTATTTTCATGTTACGCCTGTTATCAGACTCTCCTTCTTATGTTAACTCGACATTATCTTGCAGGATTTTTTCCCCTGCTCCATCCCTCTCTCTTAGCGAAGTCACTCTACTTTTTGCATACAAGCTAAAACACGTTATTGAAGCAAAACATTCCATACCTAGTTGTTTGTTTGAAAAGTTCGTCCTTTTTCTTACATCCGGATAAATATATGCATTTCTGAGTGTTTTCTTTAGAAGTGAATGTTACTCAATGAAATAGATTACAGGTGAGAGTGAAATATGTTTTTCTCCTTCCCTCCCCTCCCCCCGCCTTTGCCTGGTATTGTATGCTGAAGTTGTTATAATAAATTTCATGTAAATTAAAAACTACAAAAATTCTAAAATTATGGATTGCTCTTCTTTTGAATGCCAAAAAAAGGAGTGTTCTGTCTCTTTTTTTGAGTAAAAGTTGGTGTTTTCAAACTAAAATTATTTATTCAAAGCTTATGACAGAATAATAACAATCCTTAGTTTAAGTAAATACAGTAAAATTTGAAGTAAACCATCTTTGTTGTATTTTTATCATTAATGAAATGATATTTGATGACGATTTGTTTTTTCATTTCCTTTTCGAAATGATAATTCTGAATCATATAATCTTGTTATTTTGAATATATATTTATGATGAGTTCGTGTATCAATAGTTTTTTTTAAACTTTTTTTATTGAATCAAAATGTTGATTCTCTTATTTCAAGAAACAGAGCAGCAGAATATTTATTTCTAAATTTCTTTTATTTCGTTTTTAACGTTTAAATTATTTTATCTCTTAATGCATTTTTAAAAGCATTTGCTCATGAATGATTATCGATAATTTTGAAGGTTAATAATTCATTTAAAAAAATTATCAAAAAGGTTCTAAAATTTAAAAAAAAACAGCAACAATTGAACCACTTTCAATTTAGTTAATTATATTTTATTGCTTGTATATTTAAATTTTAGATTTAGATGTTCCATAAATATTATAGAATGAGGTTTCGAAAACCTAATGCATTTATGGCATTTATTTTTCTCGTGCATAAATTTGATGCAATTTCACTGGTAAAATAAAATGTCTTCTTTATTATTATTTTATTTTCAGCATACACGTAGCTACTGGTAGTATTAGAAACCACAATTACAGTAAAAAGTACCATTGACCGCATATTATATTATTTTGTTCAAAATATCTGCAGCTTTATTAGGTTATGTATCGTTTTGAAGTTAAACTAAAATATTTTTAAAACGGATCGCATATTTTAGAACTGTGGGGAGATGACGGGGCTGCTTTTAATCATTTCCCATGCTACACCAACGAAAGAACTTGCAACCTGCTCGGACGGACACATGGTTTATACATTTTGGAATGTTTGTTATTTAAATCTCTCGCCTGCGACATAGATTCTTGCACCAGAATATGGTGGCTTTTGAATTCAGCTGATTCCTTTGTAGAGTTTTTGATGTTATTTGAAACAGCCAATTCGAATATTCTTCGAGGAAGTGGAAATTTTTGAATTGAATGCATATTTCTTAAATAGGGCATTTCCTGTATTTCATCTTTTTTTTTTTGAATTGTGATATTAAGGTTGAGCTGTTTGCGAGAATTTTATTTTGTCATAATAAAATGTGCATTTCAAATTTTGAATTAAGTCTTCATTTACTTCACCTCTTAAATAAAATATTTTATACAATATACAATATTATTTTACATTTCCGCCATTTACAATTATTTTGTTTCGATCTTCTAGATTCCCTGTATTCATAATGTATTAAAGTCCTCAAATTTATATTTATGGAATTGTAAGTTTCGCACTTACAAAGCATTTTGTGCTGGGGGGGGGGGGAAGTGAATAAGTAAAACGACAAACAAAAACCAATATGAGGGAATGAAGTTGGGTAACCATTATGTCATCTGTAGAGGAAGAATATGAAAATAATTATAATTTATCTGAACTTAAAAACAAATAAAGGGCAAAAGGAATAAGATTTGCGAACGGAAATTTGTTTTAAATTTCATATTTTGGTATGAAGCAACAAATGCGTTTTTTTTCCCCCTAGAATAAATGTAATGCTGGATATGAAGAATTCAGATATTTCATTTAGAGAAAGAATGTTTACTGTATTTTATATAATTCCATACCTATATTATGGAAAATAACCAAATTACAAGAATGTATTACAAAATATTTCAACCACCCGTACTCTAGCTTCTAAATGCAAAACTACAAGAACAAAGTAGTATCAGCTATTAATTTGCATTGGATATTTGAGATAAATGACAGGAATATGAATGATATTCCCTATAATATTAATAACGAAAATTTTTGAAACGTTTACCTCTTTTTTTTCCCCCTGAGCATTTTTACCCATGTAAGTGGTTTCTCTTTAATCACACTTTCCGCTATTAATACCACTATTTCTTTTGTACCTTGAAAGTTTAAAAGTGAGGTTAATACTTTATGTATCAAAATCCCAAAACTAAAAAATAATACTTTTTTCTTTTCAATTTGAGACTTCACTTTCAAAAATATTTTTACGGACGATAATGGTTTTATCTACGGTAAGACGTATGAGAAATGAAAGTCAAATTACACAAATAAAACTTTTATAGTCATAATAATGGATAAATAAATATCCAACAAAACAACGCATTTTAAACGTGAATTTAAATCGCTATCAAAAAAATGAAGTTATATAATACATAAGCAAAAGACCGTGATGATCTTATAAGTACTTGACGCATCAGCTCTGCTGTCGACAGTTTCTTCTTTAACAGTATTTTGAAACCTTTTTCGCAAACAGCTGCGTCTGAGATGTAATCCTGAAATGCATGTAAAAATTGAAAAGAATTTGGTATACAGAGGTGTGCCCTGGTAGTTCAAAGTCAAGTCCTCAGCATTTGTTATAAAAAAACGATATGTTGCGGCATCGATATACATTTAATCTTTTTTCGAAACATATGATGAATTAATCTCTTTTCCATTTTTAATATTTTTATTCTGAAAATTATGTTTTCATATAATTTTAGTTATGAATATTATTCGCTTTCATTAATCGGTCTATTATGTAAGTATTTTTAAAGGTCATTTTTTATTCTTACTGAAATGTTTATAAATTTATATTATATTTTTCGTGTTTCTCTTGTCACCAAATCTTGTTAGCGATAAATATGTTTTCCATGCCTCATTTATTAAAATACTAACATATAGTATTACTTTTTGATTAATCAACTAATGCTATTAAAAATTTATTTAGAAAATTTTAATTTAAGATTTTGGATCAAGTTAACATTCCAAACTATTTTTGCTTTATTGAAAAGAAAGAATTCAATAAAAAGTACGCGCAATCAAAATGCTTGATTTTTCTTTTTCTCATTGAAGGTCACAATGAATTATTTAATTTATTCGTTTTTAAGTGACAATTATAAATATTTATCTTTTACTTCCAGAGCTAATCAATTTTTATATTTTTATCATATCTTCTGGGTCAAAAAATTTTTTTTCTTAATAAAGTTTTTTCTTCCTTAACAATCTGAGCATTTTGTGACAATGCTTTTTTATCTTCTATGTGTATCCGTGAGTGTGGTTAGAAAATTTGGCGTATGCTTAATTCTCGTTACATCATTTTTTGATCAAAATTGTTTTCAAAAATTAAAAAAAAACCCTTATTATTAATCTAATTAATCGAAGTTAAACTAATCTCAATTTTCTTGACTTTGCATACACTCCTGAGTACGATTCCGTAGATTCACAGAATTACTAGAGTTATAATTATGCTTTAATAAATGAAATATTGTATATTACATTATTTTTATTTATTTATATATAAATTAAAGAAATAAAATTTAACAAATCTTACTAAATTTTTACAGGCAAACGAATTTGAAGAAATTTTAGACAAAATAACTGTAAAATTGTGTTATAAAAAAAACAGGAATATTTATTATTTTATTTAACCAATTTGGACGAAAATTACACCGGAATTCACTTTTCTTTTTATTAATTTGCTTTTGGCATATTTCAAACGAGGCATTGAAGTTAAACACACATCAAAATATGATCTTCTCCGGACTGCTTGTAACATTGTTGCAGTATTTCAATCCAATAAAGTAATGCTTCCAATGGTGGAGCCACACAGGTCTGTCTAGTAGTAGAGTTATTGCTTCAAGAAAGCCAAACATCTGGCATAGCGTTAAAATTGGGATATTAATATGACTATATCAAGTTTGGATAGCAATAGTTTTAATAATAAGAAGGCCGCAATGATCTGATAATAGAATCTCGGTTCGGTATAGGAAGATCGTGAATTCGAGGTCCAGTTCTTCCCTGAATCTTGCATAAATGCTGACCTGGTGTACGAGAAATCTGCCATTGGTGGTTAAACTTCCTCATAATGATATGACATGGAATTTCTGAGGATGAAGTAGCAGTTCAGGCATCATTCTCGTCATCAAGTTCTGCTCAAAATTGTAAATTCCATCTCAAAATAGCCTTTGTGAAACTTCACAGTGGGTACGCAGAACGTATCATCTGAAGTATAGGAACGCTATGCTCATCAGTATGTTATCTTCCTTGTTTACAAGAAAAACATTTAATGAAGTGCGGAGTCCGATTTTAGGAGCATGCTGAAGATCAAATTAGCAAGATTCGAATATAAATCATTGTCCTTAGAAATCTTTGCTGTTCCATCACCTCAACCGTAGAATGCTTATCCATCCGTTTCGGAAAACTTTTATTATTTATCCAATTCTCAAGTAAAAAAAAAAAAATGCTGACTCGTCCCTCATCTTCAATACTTGTTACCTTAGACACGTTCGAATGATATCCGATTTTCATCTTTCCGTAGACTTTGATCGCAGCGAAGTCTTGTAATTGGAGTTCCGCTGGAAGTTGTCGCTATCTTATTATTTCCGTATGTCAATTCGGAATCAACGCTGCTATCATGAAGGGAAAATTGGGACTCTGATTCAGAAACTGACGTTACTGTAATAGATTTTTTCGGGCTTATGACCCGATATACTTTTTTTTTTAATTAGAGACTACCTTATGAATATATTATCCACTTAACTGTAAGATTCGGAGCCTTTTTACTAGTTTTCAATTCCCGAGTTCATACTTTTCCAAAATTCCTTGTCTGCTGTCTAGAGATAAATTCGATGAAACAAATGATACTTTTTTCATGCATTTATGAGAACTACAATAAATAATTGTCTAATTTTGTGTTTTTATTTTGATAATTTTTGATCAGGAGATATGATATCAGAAGGAAATTTGATATAATTATAACATTAATTATATAAAATAACGATCCTCAACGAAATTTTGGGGGATTTAGATTTTGTTTCACAATAAAGAAACGTCTATGTAATAAATGGGTTATTGTAATTCGGTATATACATGTTTATAAAATGGAAAGCAAGTTTTATTATTAATTTATAAGAATTAAAAGATTTAAGTTCTTGATTTTTTTTTTATTTATTTATGATGTGTATTATTTTATTCGTTTAACAATTCGGCTATTTTATTTTTCCTTCGAAATTCTCTGAAACAGATAATTATTCAAAAAGATAAGAATATGAAATAAGAATTCATGGCATAAAATGTTAACTTAATAAAATTATTTGTTAATTCACAGTATTTCTTTAAAACTTTTCTTGACTAATTTCACATTTTTTTTTCCTGTACCTACAAACCCAAAAACTTATGCATCCATAATCCTGATGTTGCGATCCAAAGCTTAAAGGAGCCTTGCCTTTGAGTAATTTGAATGTTCTTTTCTTCCTTTTTTTTTTTTTTTTTTTTTTTTTTGATACATTGATGCTATGATTTGGTCAAGCAAATTTTGCACACATTAACCGTTATAGTATTTATGTTTATTTTATATTTAAAAGAATATGAAATATGGAATTTTTTTATGTCATTTGATTATTTCTTCAAGCCGCAAAGTCTGAATGATGATATGCAGCTTTGTTCCCAACTTTATCAGGAAACATTTCAATAATTTATAATTTTATTTTTCTTAATATCTGGAAAAGTCCTTGTATCAAGATTTATGGGCAGAGGGGAAATGTGCTATCTTTTCTTGGTCAAGCGATCATGAAGCACCTTTGTTAAATCAGAAGAGGAAATTTGACTTGGCTCGAATACATGGAGGTCGGTTATCTCCTTTAGAGGGCTGTCAGAGTATTTAGCCCTAAATTTATGCTTTAGTTGAGGAAAATCTTTAATGCCATTCGTAGTAGACAATTCATTTCACAATTCAAGTTCACCTTAGTTTGTCAGTTTTTGAATTATTTTGGTTAAAAACCCAACCAGAGAATAGAACTCATATCCTTCTTCTAACAGTGCATGTTGCTTAAACTTGTTATGTCTTTCTCTATTAGATTACTAGTGGGTTGTTAACTGTTTTCTTTCCACTATAAGAGAAAAAAATACTCAAAACAATTTAGTGGATATTCTTTAGGAGAAAAAAAAGTGTAGTTTCTCCTCTTTTTAATTTAGAGGTAGACTCGGAATTTTTTTCTCTCTTGACAGACCATAGAGTCTTCTATCTGTGCTTTCCCTCATTAAGAAGAAGTCTGATAGAAATCTTCTTGAATTAATGAAAATATGTCACACTAGTGATGATACTTCTAAGTGGTTGAAGAATAAAAGATTAGTTCCTCGTAGGTAGGAAGGTAAATTTTAATAAATTACTGCAACGAATTTGTAACTATCCGCGTCAAAAGGGAAAAAAATTACTCGCACAACAATTAAATCACACGTATGCAGCTTGATATCCAGCAAATATATCCGCAAAATAGTGTTTTTTCCTGTTGCTATTATAGCGTTGATTTGCATTTTACGATCATTATTTTAAATATATATAGCAATTCAATTGTTTCAAAGGTTACGTCTAAATATGATTTAAAATATTTTTCCAGTTGGATTGCTAGTTAATTTTGTTAAACATATATTAATAAAGATTTTTTATTGTCATTGTTATTATATTATAGTTGAATAAAAAAGATGATTATGCATGCTAAAGGCAGGAGGGACCTCTACTATTATCATTCAAAAATTCATATTGAATTGACTAATTAAATTATTAAAATTAATCTCATTTTTTTAGCGAATTTTCGTATATTTTTAAAAATACTCTTTTATCTAAATTGGTTTTCAGCTGATGAGATCTTCGCATTCCGTAATTTTTTTTTACTTGCCTTGCCTTTTAACTTTTTTCTTGCCTCTCGGCACTCTTCTAACCGTGACATTTGCACAAGACTGATGCACATACCTCGCATCAGTCTTTTCACCCCGAAAGTACTGACACAAAACAAATTCAAGTGGGATTTCGCTTTTAAAACGTTTTCAATCCGCTCCGGACCATCAATTCCGAAGTCGAAAATAATCGCGAAGAATGTTACCAGAAAGAGAAATCAAATGCCCAGTGTCGTACGACAATAGATAAAACACCCGCAGAGAAAACAGATTCATCCCCCCTTATTTTTTTTACTTTCGGGGGGCAAAAGAGGGAGGCTCAGGTGTGAACCAGGAAAGCATCCTGTGGCCGCAGTCCATCAGACCTCTTGCAATCAATACGCCGAGCATACACTCCGATACGGGGATCGGCTTTCATAATGAAGCCCACAGGACATAGGACAGTTCCCTACGACTGTGAATTAAATGTCCTTTAATCAATTATAGACTATTAAAATATATCCTTATCAACCCATATGTTAATTTGGTTTGGGAGTTTGGAGGGAGTGTCCAACTGAGGTCATATTGATGTAAGCAAGCATTGATTCAAGACTATTTCGCCATACTGGTGAACCGAGAATTGATAAACTTGTACCTGGCAATTAAAGTATAACTTAATCCATATGTTGTCTCGGTTTAGTAATCTGGTTAGAGCTGTGTCAAAAAGTGTTGCTTTTTTAAGAAGGCCTTGATTTAAAATGACAAGCTGTACTTATAATATTAGTGAATCAGATTATTTTGAATTGACTAAGTGCGGTGGATTAAATCCTTATGCATCCCTACATTGATTTGGTTAGAGTTTAGCGAGAGAGTGATATATTGAGGTGTTGCCATAGTTTGCTTTTTTCTGAATGAATGGTATTTCTGCTAATTATGAGTTGTACATCTTGATATATGTTTCGTCAGTTGAGCAAATTAAATTTAACTTTAATCTGTCAGAAAACGCAAATTATAAAATTTATTTGGAAATATTTTTGTTTGTAAAAAAAAAAATGTTTAAAAAAAAGTTGGAAAATTGTCTCTGTACTCTTAAAAGCCTTTCCAGAATAAATAGGAAACTTTTCTTTCGATTGGAAGTATTTACTTCTTTTTTTCTATAAATTAAAACTGATTTTTAGATTTACGAAGTTCCTAATGAAATCATTTATAATAAATGATACTTTAAAAACATTTTTTCCCTTTAATCTATAGCTACGTTATATCCTATATTGTATTACGTTTATGAATTGCTTCAAAATTGGATGAAAATGATTTTTCTATTTCTCTGTGTATGGAATTTTATGTTAAAGTCTCTTTCTAAATAAAATTTCATCGTCCGATTTTTTTTCCGTAATGCCAACTTTTTTCTTCATTACACCTCAGACCTCGACTGGATGCGTGTACAATGAGTGGACCATTGATCTTCATGGAACAATTTACATAAAAACCGAGCTACATTTACCTTGAATAAAACGGAAAATCCTTTAATCCTTCTTTCTATGATGTGTAGCTATTCTTCTGGAAATCCGCATTCAGTTCCCCCCCCCCCCTAAGGTCATTTTTAGATGTGAATCCTAAAGTTTTCTGCAAGTCGGTTGATGTTCGTTCTACTGACATTATCCTGACTGGAAACTGGCACGCCCTTGTTTTATGAAATAAGAGCTTATATTAATTGAATATTACATCCTAATGATTTAAAAAAACATTTTTTAGACAAATATAAAATTTTTGTCGTAAAGATCGAAGCAGCAATGATTTTTTTTTCAGTTATTGCCGTTATTACTTATTAAAATATTTGTACATTAAATAATTTATATTAAGTTTGCTTTTTCCGAATTTCCTTCTAATTATTCGCTATTAAATAGAGATATGTCGAAAAGCCTATGACTTGGTAATCGATTCTTTTTCAATATGGAGACTGTCCCTCCCAAGAGTACTACAATAGTAGGGTGGCTTCTTGAGCCTTCTGCACACAGTGGCTCCCAGACCCCCAATCGGATCCCACCCTTCTTACGTTTTGTCGGAAAGAAGTTCTTTTCTGGCAATGAGGCAAAAGACAATATAATTTATTAGAATCGTTGTTTGTCTTTAATCTCTGTCCCACATCGCAAACACACTCTTCCATGCAACATATTTGTCCTCGCACCTTCACAATTACGAAAGAATGTTTAGCGTGCATGGCAACTCGGTTGTCTTTTACATCATTCTGTTGTATCTTTTCGAGTTGCGTTTTATTTGTTTGTCATGTAAATGTATTTGTTCGTATACATCTTTCTCGTCTGTAATTTATCTTATACAGGCCATTAAAATTGATAATGCGGTGAAATTTTATTACAAAATGAGATTCGCATAAATGTCCTGGGTTAAGTTACAAAACGCTAATTGTAAAACAGAAAAATTCCAGGTTCTTATGTTTTAATGGATCTTTTAGAGTTGCATTTTTTAAAAATATTGATAATGTATTTGTTTTTATATATCTTTTTCGCTCTGTGATTTATCTTATACAGACAATTAAAACTGATAATTCCACTGATATCGTAATGTAGGATGCGATAAGTTTTAAATGTCGCTGGAAAATAAATTGATTTTATGGACGAACGAGAAACTTTCTGTAGTCGAAAATAATTTAAATCTGTATTAGATGATTTATAAGCATTCTTTGAAATTTTTCAAAGGTATTAAAAATTTTATTAATTCGAATTATAATATCTAGGAAAGTTTTAATTTTAATGTGATATTTGTAATGCACTAATGAAACTTGTTCAAACTCATTAGGGTGCGGGAGCAAATTTGGGATTTAATGTTAGATATTTTTTTAAGTTTTTGAAATGGATAAGTTTAACATTCCTACTTTAGCGAACGTGTATAGATGTCAATAATTGAACTTAAAATATAAACTAGAGATAAAATATAAACTTTTATGTTTTCAAAGCTTTTTGCATTAAATAATTCACTTTTCTGCTTCTTTTAAATGGGGTACATTTATAAAAAAAATTGTTGATACTGAATTCTTTCAATTAACTGCTTCGCATCATATAGTATAGTTTCGTATAAAATGTGTATCTATATATTCTTATTTTGTAGCTTCTTGTCAAATACTAATCGGAAAATGAATTCAATTTTAATTATTTCAATAACAATAAAAATGCCTGATATTTTGCCTAAATTTGTTCGTGTTAATGTTTAGCATTTAATATTCTACTTCCCCATCAGTAAGTTACCCTTTTCCTCTGTATGAAAATTTATGATCATATAGAGATCAGTTAATTTTCATAAATCCTTACTTAAATTCCGGTAACTGCACTTGATTGAATTTTTTTCCAGATAAAATTCTTTTTCTGTCTGAATGATTAGGTAATTAATTTAAAATGTAAACATTTAACGAATTACTCAATATTTCCACGTGTTTCTTAGATGTAGAGAAAATAACTATTATGTATGGTTATTTCATGTTCAGAATTGCTGCGTATGAAAGTTTTTCAGATTAATTAAAAACAAATAATTTTTTTTAAATCTCGATACTAATTTCTATTTTTATACAGTTATATTTGAATAAAGAATAGATTTTTTACTCGAATATTCGATTATTAAATTCTTTTGTCATTTAATAATTATAAATTCAACTCTGTAATCGGTATCATATCTATTATTTAAAAAAATCTATCTCATTGTTCGTATGTTAGCAGAAAGAAGGAATATTTTTGTGAAAATGGTTTATATTGATATCATTTTGTCAAAACACTGGCGGAAATTTTTATAGAATACTTTTTATATATGGATGATATTCTAAAATAATAAATCTTTGTGTTTATTGGTTTAAAATGAAAATATCTGCTTGAACTTTGAGTTGTATGTAATCTGCTACTATGACATAATGCATATTTTCCTTAAGACAAAAATCCATCTAACAATCAATAAATAGCATTTAATACAGTAGTTATTATAG
Source organism: Argiope aurantia (assembly GCA_026543865.1). Taxonomy (NCBI): domain Eukaryota; kingdom Metazoa; phylum Arthropoda; class Arachnida; order Araneae; family Araneidae; genus Argiope; species Argiope aurantia. The sequence continues at coordinate 94,368 of JAPMOR010030339.1, read as the reverse complement.
AATTTGGTATCAAATGACAAAAATCTTGTTTTCTTGTAATTTCTTTGCGGCATTCTGTCTTTTTTACGATTCATAATAAACAAATTAATCCACTTATTTGATATTTGAAGTTGATTGAAATTAAGCCTTATTTCGAAATGGTATTTTATCATCAAAATAGCATAAAAATATTTTTTAACACTAATGTAAAATGTGTGGCATAGCTCAAATGATTCTTTTGCGATTCCTCTAAGTTAAAAACATAGTGAATGGATGGTTAAATGCTTTTGTTTAACGATCTTTGAAACTTCGAAATTGTATTTAGCATTATCATACGTATTGAAATCCCTGTTATTATCAGATATGAATTTTTATTTAAAATTGATGTTTATAAGCAATAACAGTATTTTTGATCTTTATTCTAATTGCTTGAGTGAAGTCGGTTAACAGCATTTTATACTGCTCAGTTTTACTTAATAATATTTTCTTTTAAAAGTTGTAACTTTTACGTTTTGAAGTGTATAAATAGCTAATAAAAATATCATTTACATGAAAAATAGATAAGAATATTCATAGAACTGTGTTACTGTTTTTCGTATTTACATTTAAGTTTCTTATATGTCACGTATTTTAAATGTAATTTGAAATCTTTATTCCATTCGCATAATTTGGAATAATTTTTATAGCTTATATTGTGCGTATTTAATGTTTTAGATAATAATAGATTCTACTGATCCTTTAAGCGATATAATTTATTTCTGATTATTTTGCTGTTGCTAAAATTAATTTACGTAAAATCCAATGTCTTATATATATTTTTCATTGCATACAGTTGACTTTTTATAATGTACAAGTAGCTAATATAAAATTTATCCAAGTCTTGTTAATTAAATTTAAAAATTCGTTTACTCCTTTCAATTTTTTAAAATTCTAATTGATATATAATATTAAAAGAATTTTCGTCTGTAAATATTTTGCATACGATGCGTTTTCACACTTTTTGGTACAGTAAATATCTTTAAAAAAAATCATATTTTATGCTTGTTTGAAAAGTAAGGATTCTTGCTTAAAAACGCATTGTTATTGCTGATGGCTTCACCTTTTAAAGTTAAAGTATTTTACAAAATGATTAGCTGGAGTATTCAAAACTGATATACTTCTTACAGATTGTAGACAACGGATGAAATACTCCATCCCAAATAAAATTAAGAAAATTCAGAATTTTTTAGAAAGTTATTTTATTAGTTAAAATGTTTGCTATTAATGTTGCCGAAATTGCGTCAAATGAAAATCGACGAATATTGAAGACAAAAGTATAATGTATTTAAAAATTAGTTTTTTGTTTGTTTTGTTTTGTTTTATCCGCATGAATATTGCAATAAAATTTTGAAATAGAAGAAAGTTTTTGATGAGTTATTTTTTTTTTTTTTTAATGAGATGGATGGAAAAATTGAACTGAAAATATTGAGAAGGTGTTAATTTTTTTCCCTTGCATTCGCGTTTAATAAACTAAGATAAATCTATATTAATATATTATTATATCTTATAGTATAATTAAAATCTCATTAATAAAGAATGATTTTTTATTCTTATTTTAACATCATGCGAGTTGTATAATATTTGTGTTTATTTGACTAATACAAAACTTTAAAATGAATCATTTAGAATATGTGGCACACTGCATTGTAATATATTGAATTGTTCTCTTATTTATTTTAAAGGAATAGAATTAAAATAAAATATTAGTAAAATTTATATTTTAGAATTTTTTTTTTTACTAGTATTGACATAATATGGCTGTTGCTGATATACTTGTTTTCGAATGTTTCGTATTTCCTTACACAAAAAATGCAAAGGGAAAAACATTGAAACTTTTTATTTTTGTTCCGACTTTTTTCTGTTTTTAGAAGAACTTTGTGTCCGTAAAAATTATTACTTTACCAATGAAACCTGCGTTTTTTTGTATCATTCTGAATTTATTATTATTATTATTATTAAAATTTTTAGCATTTATAATATACATTTCTGGAGCAAAATATTTTGTTGCAATATTGTTGGAAAATTATAAGTTTCGCTTCTGTCGAAACTTTTCTACTTCTTTGTTTGTCTTTATGAGAGAAAAAATCATTATTTTATAATTAGTAAATTTTATTTAGCGCTCCTTTGTTATGAGGCACCGATGCCTTAAAAATTGATAATAATAAGTATAAGGAAAAATAAAAAAGTCTCTGAACTTTCATTTTTTCAAAAGGCCATTTTCCTATTCATTTAGAGGCTATAAAAATTTTTTCGTCCCATCCCGCTGTCTTTTCTGTTTGTGTTTATAAATGAATCTTTCTAGCGCGTCTTTTATTTATTTACATTTGATTGCCTGCGTGAACTGCCTCTGAAAGTGATTCGCGTGTTGAACTGCCCGCCATTGTGCTTCGAGTCAGGTGGGCCGATCTGTCCGGCTAGTGGAGTAAAAAAGCGGAGGCGAGCGCTGGCTCGGCGTCCAATTGGAGACTGGCGATGTAGAACCGCGAAGCGCTCTACAAATATGCTCCGGAGCTGGCAGGGCGGAGACTTCGAAGTGAGAGCGCAGCCGCCGTCTTTTCCTTGAATCACTTCGCTCCGTACGAAATGCGAGCGGGAGAGGCCGTTCTTCTTTGGAGCGCTGCGCCCAACTCCGTCACTCTAGATTCCGGTAGTCTCTCAGCAGCATCGCCCGGACGCACCGGCCCACGTTGCTCCCGCCGGCCGCATTTTCTACATTAGTGGGTGAGCCACCACTGGACATCCGACTGCTGTCATTGCACCGTACGGACTGTCGGCCGTGCCGTCGGCCGTCGGATGCAGTCCTGCCTCGAATATCACCACCAACAACATCATCACCACCAACAGGGTTCGCCCCATGTGACGTTTCGACAGTACTCGCCACATTCGTCTTCGCCCCCTCAAAACATCAAGGAGGAGGAACCGTCCGGCGCCCTGACGACGGCGTCCCCGGCATCCGGCAGTGGCGGCGGCGTCCCCGCCGTCTCGTCCGGCGGAGGAGGCTTCTATGGATCTCCGCACTGCTACCTACCTGCCACCAAAAAGGGGGACTCCCTGCCCCGACTCGGGATGCTTGGAGGCTCCACGCCCGGCATGTACTCGGTAAATACACTTTTCACTCTTCTACTCTGAGTTCGAATCCCGATACTCCTCGTTCCACTGGGGGAGCATTACTTTACTCTTTGGAGACTAGTAGCGGTTAGTTAGTGAGCTCAAACTGATTGTCACTTAAGATAAACTTGAACTATTTGTTAATATTACACATTTTATCTTGCCCTGAGCCCTACCTTCACTTTTGATCATTTTTTAAAAAATAAATTTTAAAATAAGGCTTATGTTATCGTAAATATAAAATAATAACTTAGATTTTTAACGTTGTCCCTCTGGGTCAAGTCTTTGAAATCAGTAGAATTGGCACGCTTGTCTAAAACTTCTTTGTTATTTATTTTTTTCCTTCTATCTCTTCCCTTTTTTTTAAACCTTGCTTTCTGTTCTTGGCAACAGAATCTTTTTTAAACCTCTTTATCTTGCTTTTTCTTACCCTTAATTTTTTTGTGACAGAACTTTGTTCAGTTCGTTAATGTTGCTTGTAGTTATGCTTGCTTTATTCCGTACTTTCCTTTTACACAAGCAAGTTTTAGTATTTTTATTTGAATTTTATGTCTTTCCTAAATTAAAAAAAAAATTGCCTAATTGTATAGTATTTTTTAAATCGTCTAAATTTTTATTCGATTAATTTGTTATCAGTTCTCATAGTTTTTCTTAAGTTGCAATTCAACTTTTTATTTAAAAGTGTTAGTTAGATTTTCCATTCATTTTTAATTGCAAATATTCTAATAGTTTTATCTACCCAAAATAATTTTATTATTCTTATTGATGATAGTGTTAAATTATTTTAGCTTCGCAATTCATAAATTTAAAAAAAAAATCGCTTTTTTTCCCCCCTTGCACCTAGCACATGAAATTATATTGCAGAGCCACAACCTACTGATGGCTTTCATAACGTAAATTTTTAAATCTTTCATTGTCGTTTTTTGTGCCATAACGAATTAGTGAAACACGACATCAACTTTCATTAATATATCTTTTTAATAAATAGTTTAGTTAATATCTTTAATAGTTTTAAATAAATAATAAAATAGTTTTAAAAATATCTTTTGAGTAAATGGATGAAATGAAGAGCTACTCTAAATATATTTTCTTCAACTGAGATCCTAAATTGGTTTGTTAGTGATTGACATGAATATTTTCAGTTTTTTAAAAATTTGCGATAATTTGATTTTGACTGTATGTTTTTCTTCGTAATCTTAATTAATTTTAAAATATTTCTCGGTAAAGCACTTAGATTTATCGTGCAATGAAAATTTATCCATCAGTCTGCTGGTTACAATTTTCATGAGTCTCTCTGAATAAAAACTGACGAACTTCCATCTCTTTATTCTCGGAATTGGCGACTTTTATTATGAAGTGCACTAACAATTTTGACATTGATATGCAACTTTTGTTATTAAGTGCAATAACAATTTTGACACTGATATGCAACTTTTGTTATTAAGTGCACTAACAATTTTGACACTGATATGCAATTTTTATTAAGTGCGCTAACAATGTCGATACTGATTACATGTAAGTGCCAAAATTGATTATATCATCAATATTTTATTATTAAGTGCACTAACAATTTTGACACTGATATGTAAAATTTCCTAATTATTAGAAATTGTCCTGTGTTAATTTTTATGTGAATTTTTTTCAATGAAACTGCTATTAATTTAAACTTCGTCAGGCCTTTCTTTCCGATTGCTTTTCAGTGGTATAACAGAAACATTCAATGACATAACAGATTTCATATTTCAATGACATAACAGACTATCACCATGAAAATAAATAGCCAAATCCAAACTTCTCTTTCCATTTCGCGAAGCCAAACTCCGGAGCGCTTCTTCTTCCACCTGCTGAATCCTCTTCCGATCCCCTTTTGTGTAATGGCGAAAGAAAGAGAAGCAGATGTACCTTTTATTGCCTTTTTATTACGTACAAAATATGTTAGTCGAGCTCATCGAAGAAGCTGATCAATTCCCTTCGCAATCCTCCCGACCGCGCACTTTGATCTATCAACGCCTCAATTGTTTACCGAGGGAAGTGAAATAACGCGTGGACGTATAAAGATCAGATTCTTTACGCCACACTCCGCTTCACCTGATTTGCATTTTACGACATTGCTCTCCTTCCATCGTTCTCCTTCTTCCTCCCGGTGCTCCCCTTCTCCCACTTGCTCACTGGGATCGGTCATGTTGGAGCGGTTGGGGGAATGTTCGGCCGGTGGTAGCCCGCAACCCCTTTGGCAAGGCTCATTCCCCCTTCTAAAAAAAACCCTTCCACTGGAAAAGGGGAGCAGAATTCCCCCGTTTCTTTTTCATCCTTGTTTTTGGATCGATGATGGATAATTTTTTAACCTTTTTTCTGAGAATCCTTTAATCGGTCTGAATTTTGAGGCTGAATAAGAATAGATTAGAATAAATGCAATGTAAATTATCAATAGAACTTTCCTGCAAATTCATTAACATTTCTTCATGGAAATCCTTAAAATTGTCTGAAGTTTTGGATTTCAAGCATACAAATTATAAAATTTATTACAATAGCTTATAAGAATTTCGGGGATTAACTGGTACAAATTAGAACTTGCAACAATTGCTTCATGATAAATAAGTTTTCGTTTAATTTTTTCTTTAAATATTTTTTTTCTTGATACTTTTTAGGCGTGACAAAAACTTCATGATTTATTTGCGAAAGAGAGCTTTTTGATGATCTTTTGGTGATAGTAAATTTTCCTAATTTTTTTAGATGAATGTAATTTTCGATTGGGTATTTTCTTTAACCCTCCTAAACTGAAAGATCATTTAAATGCAAAATATTGAATTAAAATCTGTGGGTTTTTTTTAATTAGCTCGTGAAATTTATAAAAGAAGGCATCGCTTGTGAAAGGCATTTTTTCCCTTTATTTTCTTGAGACCATGAAGATCTCCGTGTATTAAAAGTTAGGGATGAAAAAAATCTATTGCACCGAAAATATTCACTCCTCTTTGAATAATTTGATATTTTTCATAAATTGTTTCGATGAAATAACAATCTCCGATGAATAAACGGCCATGATTTCTGTATGCCATGATATTATATATATATAACAGCCATGATGCACAGTCATGATATTATATATAAAATGTAGTTTATATAAAAATAGTTAAATACCAAACAGTATTTTAGGTGAAGGTTGAAATGAGTTGCGACTTATCTTTATGCATTTCATTGATGAATCATTTCTTTATCACATCATCGAATCATCGTTCGTTAATTATAACTACTAATTGCCATAAATTAAAATAACTTTCTTTTAACTTCTAGCGTTACTAAAAGAAAAGCGAAAGGCAATTAAACGAAAACGTAAAAGTCAGTCTTGGAATACAGTTCTGACAGAAATTGCTTTTTAAGACTTCCTCAAATTATTTCGGGCCATACCGAAAAGCCAGGGGAAAAAAAGAGATCCACGACAGCATTAAAAGAAGAAAAACATTTCAACCTTCAACGAAACATACACTCTCTCGTGACCTAAAATTATGATTATCTCTGGATTTCGTAGATCATTTATCTTGTTTGTCAAAGTTTAGTGGTTGTAGTTATTTAAAGACTTTTTCAGTTTTATTCGAGCCTTACTAATAAGTGAAAAAAAATCCTGAAGTCAGCAATGAAAACATTTCAGCCTTGCTTGAAAAACACTCTATCTTTGTTCAGAACTGGGAAATTCTGCAATTATCTCTAAATTTTATAAGTTCTTCATCATGTTTATCAAACTGAGTGGGACATAAATGAAAAAGCAATCTCATGGGGAAGCATCGTGGGGAATACCATTTACTGCCGCGCAGTATTCTTTGACCTCAGTTGCCCTTGCTTCTGGTTGTATTTGAGTAGGATCCTTGCCAAAAAGTATCTTCCACTTCTTTTCTTGTCTTTGACACCCAGTGGCGAATATCACTATCTCTAGTGTCAATATTTTAAAGCGTTCAGATGGTTTCGAGAGAGAGTTGAAACTTAGCCTCAAAACTTTCACTTTTGATGCCTTTTTAAAAAGTGTTCGAATTCTAACAAAATTTTCACTTTTTAATAACTTTTACAATAATAAGTTTTTATAACCATTTTAATGATGCGTTCACTTTGTGTTAAAAGTTAATTATGAAATGTGTAATAGATTTAAAATATATACTTTAGTATGTGAGCCGAAATGGTATGCGTGTCAGTAATTCTTCTAAGATTTGAAATTTGTCAACTCGATAATCTTATGAATGTGCGAATATTGGTAACTGACTCTTTCCCTTCCCTATTTTATTTCCCTATTTACAAGCTGATTTTTTAAAATTTTGACTACATTTCATTTTGCACCTAAGATTATCGTATTAGTAAAATTTAATAATATCAGTTATAAAATTTGTAGCAAACTATAGTTTAATTTGCTTCTGTTTCACTGCATTGAATTCAAAAAAAATTTGGTATGCGATGTAATTTGTTGACTTTTAAATGAATTTCTCACCAAATTTGTTAAAATACACATGAAAAAAAATGCAGGGTTTTTTTGTAATTAACTTCGAGAAAGTCTACATGCGCACTTGCAATGAGTCCAATGAATTATCAGCAGGTATGACTAAAAAGTATCAAGACTGAAAATTTGTTTTTCAACTAAATTAATCCTAATTTTAATTTAAAAGCAATATGTATCAATTTAGAATGCTCTAAATGTAGGTAATTTTCTTAACATTATTACTTTGGTAATTATTACTACTTTAACAATATATTATATCTGTAGTATGCATTCATTATGTAGGTATTCATTATATTCTTTTTTATTATTATTATTTTGCCTCATACTAAACGTTAAGATTCTTGACTAGGAAACATGAACCAGGAACATGACTAGGAAACAAAACGTATACATTATGAACGTAACTTATTATGTCTAGTCAACAACAATGTGGCTCTTGGGATCCATTTCATTTTTTTCTAAAACTTGTTCTCTCTTTACCCAAATGCAAATAAATCTGCTTACAAATACATTGAAAATATTCGTGGGTAGGACTTTCATTTTAGTATATATTGGTTTCAAAACTTAGAGTTGCGTAAAGGAATTCCCATGCCTTTTCTTTCAGCTCATAAATTTACCAAACGATGAAACAAGTAATTAAAAAATTATATCCATCCCCGTCATTCTTTCTCCTTTTATGCATCATTGTAATTATTCAAAGTGTAATTATTTTTGTTTCCATTTTTCTTTTAAAATCTAATTGTATATCGGTGTGATTGGATAAATCCACGCTTCGTAAACTTGCGTATAATACTAAATAACTGATTTTAGATACTAATTATCTAATTTTTTATTCCATTTAAATTTAACTTTTGATTTTTATTATTCTGAATTATTAAAAATTTTCACTCACTGAAGTTTTAGGCAGATTATGGGTAAATATATCATTAGAATATACGGAATATGTACTCGTGTACTAATATAATTTTTAGTATTCTGATTGATATATTGCGACTACTTATGGATTAAATTATTACATAGAAAAAGTGGATTGAATTTTATATCTATTTTAGAAATATTAACATTACATTGAATTAATTAAAAACTTCCTTATATTTGATTTTAAAAATGTCTGTTTAAACTTTTTTTCTTATAATTAAAAAAAATTACCATTACAATGAATGAATGAATTAACTTAATATTTATTATACTTATTTCACTTAAAGAATTAGCGTAGGAAAGTATTTCCTGCTGGAAAAACTCCTTTGTCGTCGTTCGATGTGTCAATATTGTTAATAATACGTAAAATGTATTATGTCTATGAAAGTACCTCTTGCCATTTTTGAAACGAGGGCTTTAAATAAAATTTGATTTCGTTTCTGTGTTTGCAGAAGTATTGCAATTCAAACTCACAGATAGAAAATATATGAAATAAGTGAAATTTTGAAATAAAATCATCCTAAAAAAGTTCTCTACGCAAATACAAAATCGACTGATTTATTAGTTTTTATGCATTTTTAAGACTTATCTTCAATAGAATTGTTCCTAAACAGATTTGTATCAAGAATCGGCATTAAATCTCCGTCGCTATAGTATCTAAGTAATGGAGTTTTGACTTTGAAAAGTTCTTCGCTTAAAATTTCAGTATTTCCTATAATGTTAGAATGAAACATTCTAATCTGTATTGTTATGATCCTGAGACTTCTTCATGCTAATTGATTTGCGATGATGTCGAAAATTTTATTCGTTATGACTAAGCAACTCTAATTGTTAAAAACGTTAAACGTCGGTTAAAAATTTCTTAGAAACGTTTTGTTTATTGGACTGGTTCATCATATTTCTTTTATCATATTTTAACACCCCTTCTTAAATACACATATGCCATTTTCGCAATAATATTTTCATTCTAATACTTAGATTTTGACAATCATAGCTAAACCTTACGCATAAAGTTTTGGACATTCAGCTCTTAATCACTTTTATTGTCAAAATCATCACTGAATATTTATTTTATTATACAGCTGTGAAGACCACGTACTTGAATGTTTGTTTGTCAAAATACGACTTTCGTTTTTACTTCTTTTTAGCAGTTCAAATCGTTCACCAGTTCTAGGGGGAAAAAGTGTTTCTCTCGACTTTTATTTTTTTCTTTTAGCACGAGCTTCGTAAATAATGGACTCGTAGGTTTCATTAATGATACTGCTAAAAAAAACCCGGCTTCAGTAACACTCACTCACACACAACATGTAGAAGTAGACGTTTATTTTTAAATCTTGGCTTCGGCGCTTCTGCTTGAAGAATGTGTGCTCCGAAAAAATGTATATATAACATTAAAAAAGGTTGGCTTTTATTGTTCTTAGATCAATTACTGTAGAGCAGCGTATTCCACTGTTGGGGAATCTACACCCCAATTATTGGATCGCTGCTCTGTGGATAGATACATCAGTATTCAAATTTCACTATCAGGTTTTTCTTTCTTCAGAGTAATATCAACATTTTTTTTTTGATTTATTTGAAGAAAACAGTCACCATACATATGGTTATTAACTTTTTAGAATAGATAATTGTGCCGAGGTAATGAATTCGAAAAATTCTTTTTTTGCTATAAAAGCCATGGAATTTGCAAGAATACCGTTTTGAAGAACAGTATTTGATGGGATGTTATTATAATTTAGTTTTGGCCTTATGTCAACCTGAGAACTAATATTAGAAAATAGACTAATATCAAGCTAGCTGTCTTTCAGAAAATGTTTTTAATGTATATTTTATTTTAATTAAATTAAACATGAATTCTCTGATGGGAAAAAAAATAAACATGGAAATTTTGCGATAAACTATTATTTGATTTGTATAATAAAGTTAGCCTTTAATTATTGGGTATATCAATATTAGAAAAAATATTAGAAATAGTATAATAATTTATTTACAAAATGCTTTAGCAAGAGGCATGAAATCTTTTGTCTCAACTTGGCTCAATATTTTTCGTTTCTATCGAATGTAACATACTTTTTGTATCCAAACTTTGTAAAACATATTTTGCATAGAAAAGTTTATACTTCAGAAAAATAATTTCATAATATATAATATTATCTCAGCTTCAAAAGTTTTCACTTATTTTCACTTTGTAAAAATAAACAAATTTTTAAACATTTTTAGTTTTATCGCATTTTTTTCTCTTGGAATTCTTTGAAACTGCTTACTCCCCCCGCCCTCCCCCCCAAAAGTTTCGTTAATATGACCTTTGATGAATATTTTATTGCAATTTAAAAACAAGCTTCATACTTTTTGTTATATATATTTAAAGAGCTTAAAAAATATTTCTCTTGTAATTTTTATTAATATTTAGATTCATAGAACAGTTGTAAAATTTCAGATTTAAAATATCATATTTTAATAATGCAAAATATTTATTTATAAAAAATAATATAATATTTTGATTTGTTATCGTTTATTTTAATACTTTGACCGTTTCCTACATTTTATAGGATTATGTTGTCTTTTTTAGAACTAATTAATATATACTTTAAAAGCTTTTATCTAGAATCATGTGACTTAAAAAACTATTAAATACCATCAGAATATTTACTTTCTTCTTGAAACCTTAATGTATAAAATTATTAAATGCCACGATATACATTTCTCCAACGCTTTTACATTTCTATTTCCCTCCATGTAAATGGCCATCAATAACTCACCATGCTATTATCGAAGTGTTTGTCTAAACGAGGCACAAATTCCGAAAATCTACTTTCCAGAAACTCAATTGAAAAGATTCTGCACGAAGTGTTTCCCTCATATTAAGAAGGGGTGGGCTAGTATTCAATTCTCTTTGCGACTGTCGTGCTGTAGGACCTTCTACTTAAATGTCCGTACGTCTACTGTTCACCGATGAGGTTTGCGTGACAAACTAAGAGAACAGCTTTTCGTGGAAGGCAAGAAATAGAAACCAGCTTTTTTTCTTTTTTCCTTTTCTTTTTTTCATAGAATTGGTCGATGCTTCACCTGCCTGGAATCGAGTATCATGCCTTTCTGACTACCGGGACCTGGAAAGATGGCTCAATTTATATATAATTAGTTTCCTTCTAATGAGTGGTATTGGAATTAGTAAAGTTCTCCGACGAGCAATATTGGAAAAGCCGAACAGTTTATTGGGCAACCGGTATACAACAAATGATGAATTGATATTCTCCTGATAAAGATATTCGGAGATTGTTAATTTGGTTGACACTTTTTATTCGATTCTAGAATAGGGTTTCATTCATGATAAGTTCTTTATTATTACTTTTTTTTTTTACTGATGCTGGAATTAATTCATTACTTTGGGTGTGGCGTTTACAGTATACATAATTCAGGAATATCTAGGAATCGACACTCGCGTTTTCCGTCGATTAATTTAATTTATCATAGTGCTGTCTATTGTCGTAATTCTTTAGTGAAACTGTTATTGATTATTTAATTTTCAAAGCTATGAAATGTGCAATGCTTGATTGTAATTCTTTGTTTGTAATTAAAATTATAGATATTTTTTCTGCAAATTTGTGATTCATTCAATTGAATAAATATTGCAGGCTTGGTAATATTGCTTTTACTAACGAATACACACTGCTGTAAATTTTATTAGAAAACATTAAATGCATCCTAAAATATTATTTGTATAAATTTACTTTGTTTGCTATATCAATAGAAATTTTTTTTAAAAAATCTTAATTCATTAAAAATTAGTTTGTTTTTTTCTATATATGAAACTTCCAGCTCTGGTTTAGCAATATAATAACAAAAAATCGTCCCCCATTAGCCCACTTAAAATAATATTTAATTCATCCAAAATATTAATTATTTTTATAAAAAATGAACCTCTAAAAACACAGAAAGCAGAGTTTAAATGATTGAAAATATCTTTTAGATTAATATGTGAAATTCGTCATAAAATGATAACATTCTGCCTCTTGAAAAAATAAATATCCCTTCTACTTGAACCATTTTCAATTTCTACAAAACACTATGCTGTTAATGTGATTAAAAAAAACACTTTTGTTAATTTAAGATTTGAAAATCTGAATATAAATTAAATTTTTTATTTTAATTCAGTTCTAAACTTTATGGTTTAAAATTTTAATTTCATTGCAAGTTTTAATCGACTGCTTGATTAGAAAAGTTACAAAAATATTTTGATAAATTTTTGGCTGCTTTTTGCTAATGGACATTAAATTCATAGTTTTGAATAATTACATTAGATAAGGTTTATGTAAGTTCATAATAGGTAATTAAACATAATTAACAGCCGTGGTAAAAATATACAATTAATAATAGAAAATAGGGAAAACAAATTTACAAATATTGCATTATATTAAATATTTTCCGAATATTTTAGATTTTATACTTCAAAAATACTTTAAAATTACGAATGCGGATAAAATGATAAATTTACTGACTTCTTTAAGTACATGCTTCGATAGTTTGATTTTTTTCCCCTGAACCTATGTATTAGATTCCATAGATAAAAAAGTAGTTCACTGTTTTGCTTTTCAATCATTTCAAATCCTTAAATTTAAATTTTTTAACTGCGTTTAATTCTAATCTCCAATCACTTAATAAGTGCAATCTCTTTCCAACATTTAACATATCTTTCCAAATCCCAAACTGGTAATCTAAGTGCCCTCAAGCTTCAGCTAAAAGATCTGAGCTCGATATCCCCTTCATTTCTGTTTCTCGTGAAAGTGAACACGAAACCTCAACAGCCAGCCGAATTTTCGACTCGATTTAAACCGATCGCAATTGTCTTGCTTCTTCCTTAAAGAGTCACTTGAAAACTGTTCTCGAGTCGAGTAATCCGAGCGATCCAATGCTTCGGATCATTCAATCCTTTTAATTGGCTGCCGCACAATCCTCGGGTTTCTCCCCAAGAGCATCTGTTCAACAATCAGCGGTTGTGTAATATCGCACTCTTCAAAGTGTCTTTAAAGCTTTCCAGTAAGTGATCTAATTAATTCTCTCGATTTGAATATGGAGAGCAAAAATGTTGTCGGCTATTATCGGCGGCCGCGGAGCTATCAATGCGACGGCAAGTGCCTTCGCAGGTGGTTGGCCCATTATTGCGGTAATTGAGCCGCCCCTTTGCCCAACCACATGGTCAATTCTCTCGGGAAGAACGCATTCCTCCCAATTAGCTGATTAATGCACGTCTTGACCGTCCCTTGCGTAGGAGGGTTTTCTCGCAACGACCCATTTGACACTCGATTTGCACATCTTCATTTTAAAGAAACGCTTCATCTGTGATAACCGATATATTTATTTATTCTTTATTTTTGCGCATAGTATGTTAGTGAAAATAGAATTAATACGAATAAAATGTTCCATTAGGAGGGGAAAAGATTTTAATTCAAAGTAAATTTATAAATAGTTCTTTTACTACACTTCTTACACCAATCCACTCATTTGGTGGTTACGGATTTAAAATGTATTTATTTATTTGTTCATTATTTGCCATATTTAATTAATAGTTACATTAATTCGATTAAAATGTTCTAGTCGAAAAATGCCTATTTTGGAAATATTTTAACGCTATTAAATGAGGAAGTTTATTTTTGAAACGTCTCACGTTGTACTTAAGAAGAGCTTTGTTCAGAAGAATTTTAATGCTGTAAAATCTCACGAGTAAGTTTATAAGCGCCACAAATGCGAAGATTTATTTTACCTACTTTTATTTTAAAGAAAAGCTTTATCTCTTATAAAGATTTGGAATTTATTAATTTATTTTTCTTCTTAATGTATCAAATAGAATTTAAACCTGAATTAATTTGAGTAAAATATTCTAATAGGAAAAATTGCCTAACTCAGATAAATTTAAACTTTCAATATTCTCGCTATGTTAAATCACAAGTAGGCAGATTATAAGACTGTCTTCTGCGATAGCACTCGTTATTTTGCTGCTCTTTATTATGAACAATCCTCTTTTTAAGAAAAAATTGTTTGTGATTATGGATTCTTAGTTTATATGTTCTTTGTTATAACTAACAGTTTGAAACTGAATTAATTTGAATAACACTTTTTTCAACCTAAAAAAATTGCCTTATTAATGAGCTAATTTTCCCACATTTTTAAGTCCCGCATAGGAAGTTTGCAAGAGAGTTTTTTCCGAGGCAGTAACCGATAGATCTGTTACTGATTTTGCTCTTATTATTTAAAAATTGTTATATCTGTATACGAAAGTTTGGGTTTATTGAATTATTTTTATTACATCGCCTTAAATCGAATTTTAATAAAATCGCCTAATAGAAAAAAAAAATCATTTCCCCAGCCTCCAAAAAAATTATTTTTTCCTCGGTATTGAGCCAAAAATTCTTTTACTGTTGCAGAGAAACACTATATATGAAGCCATGAATTCAAGATCTGCTCATTTTTTTAAAATTCTTTATCCTTCTTATTACACAGAATTTAAAAGTGCATTAATCTGAATAAATGACTTGGGTAAAAAAAAATCACGTTACTTCGAAGAATTCAACTGATCTAATTTTTCTGTTCCAAAGATCAACTGTGTATCACTGCATTAACTTAAGAATTAATTATATTAATACACACACACACAACGTGTAAGAATATATGTAATATAATATATGATATGTAATATATGTAATATAATATCAGTGCAGTTTTTTTATGTTTTATTAAAATTAAAATATTTACTAAATTTCTGCCCTAAATCTATTTTTAATTGAAAGCCTTCGAAATATCAATGAAATCGGATAATGGCTAAATATTTCAAGGCAATTTGTTTTTGTTTCAATAAAAAAGATTTTTTGTGCTGTTATCTTTCTTGATAAATAAAATGTAGAAAAACACTCTTCTTTCTAATTTAAGTACGCATGAACATTAGAAAAACTTCCATTTTCAGCTCATAATACTTCATGCATAAACGTAAAAACATTTAAAATAATTTTTTTATAAAATGTAACGGAGAATGGCATTTTAAAATAATTTTTTTTTAAATTTGATTCAAATAAAACATGTCATTCGTCATCCGAATTTACACATTCCGAGCAATTTTTAACATTTATTTAAAAGGAAAAGAACGTTGGTTCTTGGAATTCATACAGAGAAATCGACAAGCAAACACATTTATTTTTGATATCTTTATGCAGTTTTAATTGCTTTTCAAAAATGAAATTAGTGTATTTTTATATTTTATTTTCAAAAATTATTTTATTACAAATTTGAAGGCGGCAGTATATTTTAAATGGCGAAATTCTACAGCATTTTTTATCATCTTTATTGTATTAAAAAAATTAATGAATCTCGCTTCTGCTTCTACTACATATTGTTTGTACATATTCAAGTTGCTCATTTCTAGAAATCTTTCAGTTCTTAAAATTCGTTATTTATCGCGTGTGTTTGTAGTAAAAATATTTATATTTCTCTTAATTTTTAATGACTTCGGTTACATTTTTTCTGCATTGTTATGAATTTTTTAAAACGAGATTTAAATTACTCTGCTCACAAATTGTAGGTCAGCAGCATATAGTTAGAAGCCAATTACAGTAAATAAGCAGCTTTCTCCTCGTTTTTAACCAGCCATAATAGTGAAATAAATTAGAAAATTTATTATTGAGCCTCTAGCAAAAGAAATCTTGTTTACTTTAATTCTTCTAAGGTAATATTGGTTTTCATGTTATTATTTCAATACTTTTGTGTATCTCGTGTAATGTGTTATTTTCGGTGTTTTGATTGGTTCCAAAAACTTCTTAAAAAAATAATTGGACGTGGTTCTAAAAGGGTTAGAGAAATTAGTTCCCGCTGTCGGTTTTTAAGATATTTTCACATTACTGTTTATCTTATTTGTATCAATAAACTGCTAATATGAAATGGGGGGGGGGAATCTTACTCTATTTATAAAAATATTTCTTTTAAATGAAAAAATATCGTAATTTTTTTTGTTTTACATCATTTTTGAAGAATGATATTTTATTTGTAGACGCGCCTTCTACGTTTATGTGTTAATAACTTTCGCTTATAGTAAACAATTTTTATTTAAAAAAATATTTATAAATTGAGGTATTGGGTATGAATTGAATTTTATAGTAATTACTTCGTTCGTGAATTAAATTTTCAAGCCAATTTCTAAACTTTGACTTAAAAATCGGTGTTTATAGAAAAAAATTATTAAAGCATATAAATCACTTAAATTTTTTAATGGGTGTTTGGCTTTAATATAACTAAATTCTTTAAAATTCAATAAATAGCGCTGTCATATTTATTAAATTCAAAAATATATAAAATGTATTTTTTGCTAGAAAAATACTATTTCCTAATTTATAATCCAAGATAGTAAAATAATTTTTTAGATGACGCTGATTCATAAAAATTTCAAAATGTGCATCCTGAACATGAATAATTTTTTTTTTTTGAAGATCTACATTTATTTTCAAATGGACTAGTATCTTTCTTTCTAAGATACTTAAAATACAGTTCTATTATAGAAAATACAGTTCTATTATAGAGACTTTGTTTACATTTAATTCTATTTACGTTAAGATTTGATCTTAAAAAAATAATTCATTCATTTCTCATGGAAAATAATGGAGATAAATGATTTCATTAAAGTTAAAATAACACATGAATCATAATGGTATTTAAACTTGCATGTTATACCGTTGCATATAAATTGTAATATTAAGGTTGAAAATCTTAATTGCTTAAATTTGACTATGATTGCCAGGCAATATTCAATAATTCCTTGATAGTCTTAGATTCTATTCAAAGCTATTTTGTGTATATGCTGTAGTATTTCAGGCGTTGTAAGGAGTAAGAAAAAAAGAATCATGCGTGCACTCAGGAGATCGCGTGCGGTGGTGTGCCAAAATTTGTGTCGCATGCTCTTAGACTTCTACAAGAAAGTGCCGAATATTATTTGTGATGCTTTCATCAAAATTCTCATCACGTGATAAACTCATTTCGCCTTATCAACGCCATCTTGCCTTTTTCCGAAGCCCAAACTCCGAAATCGTATTTCTTACACCTGCCTATTAGTCAATCATTTCTCAATTAAAATCGATAAGCGCTCTTTCGGTTCTCCGCGTATAAAAACGAAAGGTATAATCGGTGAGCTGAGTGAAAATTGATCATGTATAGATAAATACGTGAAAATAAACGATTGTTTTTCTGAGTTTTGCCTCTGCGAATTAAATTATCCATTTGTTTTGCAAAAAACGATTATTGCAATTTGATCAAAATTGAGATGTACATCAGCAGTTAAGTTACATTTTTTGTTTTATTGTAATCACGAACGCTAATTAAATTTTGTACGACACCATTCCTACATTTTTTTGACTGTTGGTGCTATGAAATAAGCCTCTTAATATTGAAGTATGTTATAAAATAATTATAAATGCATTAAATGCAAATGCAAGCTTTTTACCTAGAGTCTTGGAAAGGAAAAAAACATTAATGGTCTTGTATTGTCGAGTGTAGTCTTTTTATCCTTTTGTAGTAACATTGGTTAACCTAAACATTTTAACTACGTTTACATTTCATAAGTCAGAAAATTTAAATTGTACGTCACTATTCCCCACAGTCTATATATAAATATATATAGGATCATGAAGGACTTGAAAGCGCACCGTTTTACTTCCAAGAGGGTGGCGGTGCTTGTAGCCCTTTTGTTCCCCTATTTTTTCGGGCAGCCTAGAAACTGTATCGCACGTATGCTATACTGTGTGCCAAGCGACCTTTTTATAGCATAGCATACAACCATTGTTTCATTTTATTACAAGCATTGCATACAAAAAATGATTAAGAATAGTCCGCGACATTGCAAAAGAAGCTTAAAAGTTTGTTTAAAGATTGGAGAATTATGGAAAATATATCTTAAATTTTATAAAATATTGATATTTGATTTCTCTGTGTCTCGTAGTTGACGGTTTTCCTTTATTTTCATTTTATGCGTGTCACTTTCGAATACTTGTCTTTCAGTTGAAAAATATTCGTGTTTCTTGAATACTTACTGCCCAGTCGTAACTAAAATAAAACTATAACTACTTCCAAAACAAAACTTTTCCATTCTGATTAAATATTTTATGGTAAGGCAATTCCATCCTATAAAATTCGACAAAAAGTCCGCAGTAATGATTTTCTTAATTTTAAGGCATTTATAAAATGTGAAAATATTATAGAATGTAATGTCTTCGTTTACCGCTTTTATCTTTCTCTAGACAGATATAAATTTGCTGTTCTTTATCCATTGCTTTCTATATTTATTGTTAAATTGCTTTTTAAACCAAATCACCATCCGCGTAAAATAGCCCAAAATTTTACATCTCCCATTTTACGTCTTTATTTTCCTCATCAAATGATGCACTTAATTCCCATACGCTTATGTAAGCATAAAGTTACTATACTTTATAAAGTATAGCCTTCTAATCTGGCAATTCATATTACATGTCACAATTTATTTATTTCTTCCCTTATCTTTCACTGATTCACTTAATTCCCTTATAATCAGGTAAATACAAGTTTATACTTAATATTTTGCGTTATATATTTAATTGCTTTCCAAACTCTTCATAAACCTGAGAGTAAACGAAACTTCGATATTTCGGTAGGCCGAGAATAAAAATGAAACAGAAAACATGAGTGAAAAAGCCAAATCGTTGTTGATGAGCCCTGGTGTGAGTAGATTGTAGTAAGTAGTGATCTAAGTGGCCTTGCGGTTAAGGTGAAGTGACCCAACGTGAGAGGAATATCAGCGTAGACTAGCAGCGCGTCATCGTGATTGCTGCTCACTTTTTTTCTTTTTTGATCAAGCTGCCGTTTATTGTTCCTCTCACGTTCTGTGCAACACTGGATTGTAATCAGCCCTGTTCATTTCGTTTTGCTAATGATTTCCCGCCATTACTCTATAAACTATTTACTTCCTTATTGATTTTTAAATGCACGTGACTTCGGCGGCTCTGACATCCAAATGATTTGTGGCTAGAGAAGTATTTTTGTCTTTGAGGCAAAAAGAAAAACTTGCTGGTAGAAACATTTCAAATTGCTGCTTCCTCACGTTCACAAGTTTACCATTTTGACCCAATCGTTTATTTTTGTTTATTTGTGTCATTCTGTATAATTGTAATGAATTGCTTTTGATTTTTAAGAGGTAGATTATACCCTTCCAAAGAAAATGATAAAATGAACTGAAAAGGGAGCAATGTATTTATTTCCATTGCTCAGCTACATTGATCCTAATAGAAAAAAAGGAGAAATTATTTCCGAAATATAAAATAGTTTTAATATTTTAAATATTTAGTAAAACAATTTGAGCTTGATGTTTATGGCGTAAGAGCCAGATTTGGCTATACTGCGCCAAACGTATGGTAAAGTAAAACAATAGTGAAAATATTAAGAGAAATTTATTAAGGCATTTTTTATACCTCTGAAAACTCAGAAAGGTTATTTCACTGCCGAGCTACTAGTGATATTGTATCTCTTTGCTTAACTGCATTGTTCGTGTAATCCTCAAAATGAAAACATTAATTTCATTTGAGTTATGAAAGATAGATATTTCTATTCTAAAAATTTTCGAAAGCGATGAAGAATAATTATTGTTTTATGAGTTGCGTCAGATATATGTATAATGCAATTGAGTGATTTTATGTATTTTTTATAAAGTATAAGATAGTTTTGTCATGTTATTTTATAATTTTCTGGAGAATTCAAATCGTCATACATAGAGAATAATTATTTATATTAACTATTTACAAGTTTCCCATGAATATCAACAAATTATTTGTTTGGTGAAATAAAGATTGAATTAACTTCCCCAGTTTAGAGTTTTTTTAATTCGATGTTAAATACAGTAAATTAAGAATTGAAAGATTAAATTGTAAAATAGACATCTGTTAGTGTAAATTAAATTAATGAGAGCAGAATTCTAATTTTTTTAAATTCATTCTATTTTATTGCTATATATTTTTTTTTCTGATCGCACTCAGGAATACATTCTAATATTTATTAACAGAAATTAGTTTAATAACAAACTATTGCCAAATATTTTATCCTGTAAAAATTATGGAAAATAGCTGCAAATTTCTGATATAATATTATTTCAAATTTTACTGCCAAATTAAATGTGCTATAATTATGCCGTCAGTCATGATTTCTCTCTCTCCCTCTTTCTTATACAATATTTCTTTGTTGAAGATTTGTTTCGATTTTTATTTCGCAGTGGTAAAATTGTGAACATAAGCAATTGATCCCACAGAAAAAAAAGATAAACATTGACATATTACAGTGAATTCTACAGATATCTGATCGGCTATATAAATAAATCGATATCGATTTATTTATATCTTGTATCTATTTATATATTTTCACACTTTTTTTTTCTTCTTCTGATCTCTCGATATCCAACTTTTTTTTAGTTTTTTTTTTTTTTTTTACTTAGTTTCTTTTTTTATCTTAACATGTGATGAATGACCTTTGACAGATCATTAATTCGAGCATTATACTAATAAATTAAAGGCGAGGAAAAGAGTCCCTTAATGGTGGGGATAACCTTTAATACCCATCTTTCATCCCCCTTCGTCTCGAAAAAAGAAAAAGGTAAAGAAAAACGAATTCGTTACAGAAGAGGTGAAAATGAAAAATCTGCCTTCACATTCTTAAGTCTTTGTCACCCAAGGAATGAGAGTTGAAATCTGCTAAAGAAGTGTTTCGCTTGGACCCGGATTGGCATCTGACTGCCTGCACGTGACTTGGGTTCTGATCGCTATCTCACTTGTATATCATGTTTGGTTTGATTAATTGGTTAATAGCTAAGCCGTTTTTTTTGGGGGGGGGGGGGGCAGGGGAAGCTATCTTGTTATTGATATTTAGCTATCAGAGCTTCAATAATTGGCTTCATTGATAAAAAAAGTTTTATTGAAATTTCCAATAGAAATTTTCAATAGATCTCTGAATTTCCAGATAGATTTTGATTTAGATGAACTTCTAAAAGAAGCCGTCAGTGAATGTCTTGCTGCATCCTGCTGTCAACTAAAAGCTTCGGAATTTTTTAAGTGTTTTTCGCATGCTGTTTTGGACACCATTTATAACATATTCAAAATTAAGTTTAGAAATTGGATTATTCTTATTACTAGCTTATATGTTCAATAAGTTAATTGGGAATATTCGAGTGTTATTAAGCCTTAAAGATTATTGCAAATACTTCTCTCTTTTTTTGAGATACATAGAAAAAGAGACTGAACTTCTTTCAAGTAAAGGTACTGTGATGATGAAATATATATATTCCAACTGTTTATATTAATTTATATTTTTGAGGAGTTCTTTTGCTTTTTAATATGTTACTAATGCTTCTAATTTGTTATTGGAATTGAATTAAATTTTCTTATCATTTATATAATCAATTTGGAAAAATCTTTTTTTTTCACATTTTAACTGTAAAAATATAATTTTTAAGCTGATAAACCACAAAATATTGATAATTTCTCAAAATGGAAAATATCTGTGAATATGGATATTCATTAGTTATTATTCATTGTTTAGCTTTAATGTATTTCACAAATAACTAATTGCGCTTCAAAATAATTCTTTTAATAAAGTTTATGACTAATGTTTCTACGGTTCAAGTGACTTCATCTACATAAACTCATCATTAGTAAAAATATTATTATTAAAAGGAACAGAACTTTTAAACTAACATTGAATCCTTCTTTGATATTATTTGGAGTTATATTTGGTTGGAGATATCACTAATAAACTCCTTAAATAACTTAAACTATTGAATTGAAGATTAATAGTCTTGTAAAATAATCTGAAAATCGAAAAGTAATCTAAAATCTGAAAAGATGTCTCGTAAGAAAAGACAAAGTGTCTCTCATGGACAAAAAGTAATCCAATATTAACTCACTTTGAATTGAAATATTGCTAAATATCGTGTATCAAATTATAAATTGAACTGTGTTTATAATTCAAAAATATTTTTTTTTTCTTAAGAGAAAAGTTTCAATATACAGAGAAATGAAAAGGGAAAATTTACCTGAGACTCCCAAAATATTTGTTTCTCATCATTGCAGTGCTTTTAAAAATCTGAATGGAAATCTCTTCTGATAAACCATAAGATCAAAAGTCAAATAGAGATGCTATATGCAAATTACCATCTTCCTCACAAACATCTGAGAAAAATCCTTTTCGTTGAAGCAACCCTAGTTTCCTCTAAATAAGAAATATTGTACCTCTAACCTGGTTAGAGGTATATGAGGTATATCGTATTGCTAGAGATACAACATGGTATACTTTCATAGTTTAATCTCCAACTCGTTTTAGATTTGGAATAGAAGAAGCAGAGTTAGTATAAAATAAGATTATCAGTGTATATATAAAGTGCATACACTAATATTTCTTAATTGCATCAAAAAATGCCCTTAGGCTATATGTTATGTTTATAATACTTATTTTTAAGTAGTGAAAGCAGGTAAATACTTTTGTTAATCAAAACATCCATTTCTTTAAAATAACAAAATTAACAACAGCTTAAATTTAGTCATAAAATGTTAATTATGGTACTGAACACGAAATCGTTCAAATTTCACTTCAGAATAGACAAAAGTGGTCAAAAGCCCAACACCCTCCCCTACTTATTATTATAATACTTCTTTTTTTAAAAAAAATTAAGGACTTTTTAGTTGAGGTTTAATATTTTAAGTCCCTTTAGTAATAAAAACTTTTGTAGTTTACTCTATTTATTGAAGATATATTATCTTTTTCTTTATATTTCGTTTTTCTACCAATCCGATAGCCGATTTCTTTGCATATGCGTTTAATGTCATATCTGAAATGCGTGTCAGATATCGGAATTTCTCGGTAAAAAAGTATGATATTAGCTTGTCTGATAAGTCCGATAACCTTTCAATTCTTTACGACCGTCAGATGTTCTCGCTTTGCATGTCAATGCTCTACAGCCGATGTTACTATGGTTACTAAGAAAAGTCAACGTGATACCAAGTGATACAATCTTCACATTCTGTATAAAATATAGTTTAGTTCTCTATTGGAAATGAATTTCTTTATTCTCGTCCTTGTTAATAGACTTCTAATATAATGAAGGGAGTTGTAACTTAGTTCTTTGAACTGTGATTTTGATGTTAGAGAGCCAATAATGAAAATTTATTCTCTGTAAAGATAATTAGAGACAAGAATTTTTTTAGTTACAAAATTATTTAACAATTTGTAAGAATGATGGTGTTATGATCCTTTCTAGTAATATAACTTCTGTTGTGCCAGAAAGTATATATTTCTAATTGGATCCTGTGTAAATGAAAGATGAAAATTTTGTATATATTTTTAATAATATTGCTTTGTATTAATTCACATTTTTCATTCAACATTAATATATGAAAAATGTTTGCAGCCCTTTTTTAAAATTCAGATTGAATCAATTTTGAATTTTGTATTCAAACTTGTTAAAAGGCATTGTCCTCCATTTTTTAAGTACTTTTTTCGCAAAATTTTTTTTAAAGGAAGACAGTTTTAAAAAAATCTTTTGACTGAATTTTTTTTTAAATTATGGTGAGACTAGACTTCAAACCAGAACAATAATTTTCAAATTGATTTGTTTTAAAATACATTAGATAATATCGTGTCGTTGCTTACCAGCCCTATCTCAATTTTTCAAATCTTGCAAAAGAATGGGAAAAAAATGCATTTCTTCATAATTTAAAATATATATCTGTTCCTTCCTCACATGTATGAACATGCAATCTTATGTTGATATCAAATGTGAAAAAACAAAACAAAAAATATTTCAAAACAGAATTCGGTTTTTTCATCATCTTCTAAAAGTTAGATAGATGCCTTGTCCAGTGACGAGACATGGAATTGGCTTAAAATATTTCAATATATCGGAGTTTAAACTATTAGTCCGACTAGCTGGTTCGCAGAGCATTTTGTTTTGTATTTTATTTCAATTAATAATTCTCTTGTATATAACATGATATTTTTAATTCCCTCAAAAAGTAATTTCATGCATCAGATTATGATAGATATCAAATAAGTTTAATTTTAATAGCCTTACACTTAATCTTGTCGTTATGTACATAAATCAACTTAATAGAATAAAATTTCGTGACATCATCCTCTTAAAAATGGAAGAAATTCAATATTAGATGAAATAATGAAAACGGTTTGAATTTCAGGGAAACAATGAAGTATATTGAAGAAAAGCATGTGCAAAATATATTTTTAGAAAATTGCTGAAATTGAGGAAAAGCATTGCATGATACTAAATGGGTATCATTAAAAGACACTTTTTTAAAATTTTGAAATAAAAAATAATAATAATAATTTCAGAGGAATATTGCTTTCTAAAGTTTTTGTGAAACAACTACAGAATCTCATTTAATTTTTATTTAATTAGAATTTTAAACAGTCGCTTCGAAATGCACATTCTCATCTTCCAAATAATTTTTGTTCTTAATATTGCATTTCAGTGTTAAATAGCACCAATTAGCAGACACACATTCGTCTTAATTAGTATTAAAGATTTTAAATTAAATATCATTGTCTTTAATAAATATTGTTACAATGATTGCCTCGATTGCAAAATTCCTTTTAAAATGCTTATAACAAATATTGACAACAAAATCTTTTATAGATATCTTACATTATTTACGAACTTTTATTATGACATAAATTTACAGCGAAATAATATTTTTACCGATCCATCCATTTTTAAAATTAATATTGATATAATACATGGACGTTAAATCCTTCTATCTTAACGAAGATCTTAAAATCTAAGTTAAACATTGTATTATTCCTTTAAATCTAGAGTTGGTGAACTAACAGTTAATTGAGTCTGTCCTTAGTTAATAATTTACTCATCTTCGCAAGTAATATGCTTGATTTCCCCTCCCTTGTCGAGAAATATTTTAAACACGAAATATGTTCTCGGCATTAGTCTCACTTTCTTAGAGAATTGATTAAAAGTGCTTCGAAGCTTCATTCCTTTCTTATCCCTTGCTTTAATTTTTCTTTATTAGAAGAAAACCTAAAGCATTATTTTTTTCCCTCAACCTGCCGAGCTCCTTCATTTATTCTCTATCTTCTTTCCTTCCCCTCTCCTTAACTTTCGATATGGACCCCATTCATTCTTTAAAATAGGAGTCCACTGGAAATTCTGGAGTTCGTTGACTTTTTAATTGTTTTCTTTCAAGTTGAATTTCTCTTTATAGAGCATTTTTTTTCTCTCTTTTGAGTGAACTTTTAAATTTTGTTTTGATCTCTAATTCTTTAAAATAAGAGTTAGAAAATTATTATTTTCTTTGTAAATATATTTGGTTTATAAAAATAATCATCCTATCTTTTAATAAATGTGTATAATTATGGCATAATTTTAGTTCGCTCTTGATTTTACATGATTATTTTGTTTTAAACACAGCTGGTTTTAACTTTTGATGAAGACCTCGTTATTTTATTTATTTATTTGAAATAAAGATTTGCTGCTTGTTTCGTCTATTTTGTTCCAATTATTTTTTTTTCTTTCAACTAAATATGATTTTGAATCTCATTAAAACCTTAAAACAAGGATTTCTCGGAAATCGTACAAATTGTTGGATATTTATTCTATTTTTTATGGATCAATTTAGTTTCCTAGAACCGTTTCTTTAAATGGATTCATAGGAATAGAAATTTGAATTTTGGCTTCGCTTATTATTTAGATATATATTTAGTAATTGAAAACATTACTTTCTAACAATTACTTCATATACGAAATATAGGGCCTCATAAATTACTGTAGACTTTTGAACAAAACTGTTAAACTGTCCTGTACAGAAAAGTGTATTTAGTTATTAAAATATCCATGAAATGAATAAAATTTAAATATCGCCCTAAATAAATTCAAGATATCATTGTACATTCAATTTTTAATGCTTATTTTATTTTGTTTCAAATTTAATACTCTGTTGAAAATAAAACCATTAACGTTTAATTAAATATTTCACATTTTATTAAATTTGAATCTTGATATACTTCATTATCTGTCCAATTGTAATTAAAGACCAAACTGTTTTCTTGCCAAAGCAATTGTCATGAAAGGGAGAAAAATTTTCATCACATATATATTAAACATTGTATCTGCTCTAATCACTTCAAAGGTACTTAAACCTAATTAATTAAATAAATATGCTGGCTAAAAGATACTTATAATTTTCTACCGATAAATTGTATTTGTGAAGTAATTGTGATTATAATATTACTTTTTTCTTACGTAGAGGCATTAAATACACATTATATTACGTTTTATACCTATTTAATTTCCAAGATACCAAATATTTTTAAAAAAATTATTGGGCACATTTTCAAAGGTTTTGTGCTCAACTTACTTTCAATTAATATTAAAACAAACATCAATTCTCTAAAAGAAAAATATCAATTTTCGATTTTTTGCCTTACATTTCGAAGTTCGCCATTTGTCATGAAATTCGTGAAAGGAATTAAACAATACAGAAAGGCTAAGAGTTATTCATATTTTCAATTACAAGTGTCAGAAAAAATATTTGTATACAGAAAAGAAAGCTATAAAGTATGTTGTTTGTTTTTAAACATGTGAATATTAATTACTCTTTTTTAAAAAATAAGCAAAAACCCAACCACAGAAGTCCCCCGTTGAAAATTCACTTCTTTTGCCTTCCCATGGCAAAAACAAATAAAAAGAAAAATCGAATAACACTGCCCAGCGAAAAATACATTTTTCTTTCTGTCCAGCGAGTCTTGGGTGAATTCCGACTTGCACTCATTGAAACTTTATTCAGGTATACGCCGTGGGAACCATATTCAAAGACATTGAAACATTTTATCTGCATATTCTAGCTAAATTTAGTGATGTATAATGTTACTTTTTATATCCACTATTTGTATCTTACGTAGAGGCATTAAATATCCACATATTATTCGTTTAATTTGTTTGCATTAAGGAATCTTTTTGGATTAGTTTTACGCTTCAACAACTTTCAATTATATGTTAAAATAGAAATCAGCATTATCTATTAACAAAAAAAAATCAATTTTTATTATTTTCCTTTGATATTTTTCATTTCACCATTTCCCTTGAAATTTTAAAAACGCTTAAAATTATTCATATTTTCAATGACACTTCAGTGCCACAAAAAACACTCGTATCCAGGAACTAAACCATTAATAAATCCAAAGCACGATGTTAATTGCTAAATACATGAATATTAATTGCCCGGCAAAAAGTAAAAAATTCTTAACAAACCCCCAACCGCAGAGGGCCTCCGTTAAAAATTCACTTTTTTTAAACCTGCTTAACCACGAAAAAGGAAAGCAAGTAACACTTCCTTGTGAAAAATACATTTTTCTTTCTGTCCAGAGAGAGATTTTGGTGAATTCTGTCTCACTCTCTTAACGGCTTTGTCCCGGTACTCGCAGTGGGAACTAGATTCAAAGACGCCGAAAAATCTGATCTGCATGTTATAGCTCCATAAAGATGCTTGAATGAGGTCTCTTTCATCAGCCAGCTATTGAATAGTGATGCGTTGTTGCTTTCCTTTATTTGTTGCCCATTAAAATTCAGTTCTGTTCCTCTGCTTGTGAGCGATTTCAGCTCTTGCAACAAAAGCCAGCCTCGCGATTTTATATGAAAGCATTTTAGTTTTATGAATAGTGTTGTTTTGGTGATTCATACAGGTTGCTGCTGCTCAGCTTAACAATTCTGTGCGATTCCCGCCGCCTGTTTATTTCACGCTTTTACATAAAGGCACAATCATTGAAGCCGTCGATTTGATTTCATTGCTGCAGGACTGTAGGCTTCTTATAGGAATTCTTTTGTCAATTCTATTAGCACCCGATATGTGATTTGGAAAAGTAATAATGCTTTTATCTTATTACTTGGGTATTATAGAAAACCTTACATGCATTATTGAACGTGTACAGACGTATTGCGAGAATTATTTGTTCCTTTGAATGTTATTCGTTGGCATATGAGATTTAAAAATAAATATCATTGGTTGCAGTGACTAGATTTATATGCATATGTCTAGTATTATTACAAAGATCGAATGATTTCAAACATGAATATGTAAGATTAATTAGAGCGAGGAAATCAAATGAAATGGCATTCCAAGTTATTTTTTTTTTTAGAAATTTGCTTTTGTTTGATGTTTATTAGCATATTATGCGCTTATATCAAGTGATATTGAGGTCAGAAAGGATTATTATAATTTGAATAAAATGCTGTATTCAGATTAGAATTTGATAAAAATTTTAAGTTATGATTCAGTTTCGAATTGTTATTCATTCCATTTCAGGAATACATAATTATAATATTTTTTGAAAATGGATATCTTCAAAGATCAG
This sequence comes from Argiope aurantia, assembly GCA_026543865.1. Lineage (NCBI taxonomy): Eukaryota > Metazoa > Arthropoda > Arachnida > Araneae > Araneidae > Argiope > Argiope aurantia. The sequence continues at coordinate 65,432 of JAPMOR010030339.1, read as the reverse complement.
ATAAATAAATGAAATTCCGTTTGTATTTAGTTCCTTAGAATTAATTCTATTTTAACGTTTTCACTTGTAAAAGTATTTTCTGTTAAAGATATCTCAACGATATTTATTTTATAGGATATCCTAATGAGAATCCAGATTGAGCAAAGTTTGCCAAATAGATTTCATAATCTTTCAAAAACACTTCTAATGTATTTCATTAGTAAAAATTACAATTAATACGTCCATAAATTTAATTAAGGTTATTCAAATTATTGTACTTTAAAGATTTTAAAAAAAAAGAAGGAAAAAAAAAAAAAGAACGGGACCGTTTTGTTTGAGTGAGGACAATGTCTATTTAAGTTCATAGTCAATAGATATGAAAATAGTAGCGCCCTACATAGATATTGAAAAATTAATTTTTAAGGCATTGAATTAATTCATTTCTCCGGATGATTTGTGTTTATATTGTTTTCCATTTATTAAGACGTTATCTTATCGTGTTAATTGCTGATTTAAAAAATAAAACTACTCTGCGTTTACCTCACATATCAAATCCAGCTGATATAATTTTCTTTAAATTCTACAAATTTAGCAACTATAATAGCATGAATCTCTAAGCATTCAACGATATCTAAAAATCAAATCGTTTCTTTCCTCAAATATAAAAGAAAATTTCGCTCAAGATTTAGAGGACGAAATATATTTTCCGAAATTGTTTAGCCTCTATTGGTATCTTGACGCTGATTGATTGACGAACACCAGAGGCCCTTTTTGATATCTATCTCCCTCTATAACTCCTCGCGTAATGTCCTTGCCGAAGCAATCGTGACTTATATAAATTGAAGAGAGTCATTTCAAATCCGAACAGGTCTACCACAAGGTCATAGTGACACCAAACCCTTTAGAATTAAAACCACACCTCAGTGTAATCGGGTGCTTCTTAATTATCGCACGTATTTATGAGACCTGCATTTTTATAAATTCAGTTATCTGTACTTTTTATCACCGTCAATAAATTTAAAGACTGAATTTGAAACTTGCAATATGGACAGTTTTCAGACTCCATGCGTTTCGTTTAAATGAATTCAGTTTAATGACTTTATGATATTTTTTTTTACCTTAATGGTAATTTTTTGTTTGCTGATTAGGTGCTTCTCATTTTTCTATTAACATTTGTCTTGTAATTCTGTAACGTTATTTGCGAATGATAAGACCTGAAAAGCTAATAACATTTGATAATGAAATTATACTCTCTATTTAGGCTATATTATCCTTAAGCAAGTCTGCATAAAAATGCCATTATTTACTATCAAATTTAAATAAACCTGCTGCTCTTTGTAAAAGAAAAATATAATTTTTCTAAAAATTTTCGTTTTACCTGAAAAATGAACGATATAAAATTATATAAAGATGAAAGATTTATATTATTGTAAATATATATTATAAAAAAAGTATCATATCCTCGAAATGAAACTTTGCAAATTTGTGATGTATATGATTTTTAAACGTCCGAAATCAAAGGTGTGTTTTTTTTCTTCATGCATTTATAACTAAACAATGCATACCTCAATATAAAAAAAATAAAATCTTTTTTTATTTAAAACACATTAATTTCTTTAATTAATTAAGCCTTAATGAATATAATGGGAAAAATAATACTATAAATTATATATCTATGGTAAAATAGTATAATAATACATGATAATGCATGCTATTTTTAGAAAGAATAACAATAGTCATTTATTTTTTACATAGGTACTATTTAAATGCTATGCAAAAATAATTTCTGACTTTACATACAAAGTCCATAAATAAATAGGAAAAGCCTATTCTTCAGAATTACTTGGAGAATAACATCACTTTGATTAAAATTAACCCATTGCAACTTATTAAGCAATTTCACTGATTTATTTATATTTGTCATTAGATGTATTGTTACATCTACTTATTTAATATCCGGCGGATAAGTATGCAAGATATTTTTTTCGCTCCAAAAAGTATCTCATGTGGGGAAAGTTACAAATAATTGTTACGAATTGTCTTTCGTGGTTCCATATGGGAATTTGAGTGAAATGATTCGAAGGACTTTTCAAAAATTCTGTATTTCATTCTCAAAGGTATAAAAGTATCATTTTCAAACAAATTTGAAATTCTTCATTTATTTCCTAAAAGTAAGACTTATATGTCTCTTGGTACAGAAAAATCTTCATTTTTCGACTTTATAAGATAAAATCTTATAATTAGCTCTCACAAAGTCTCTCAGTTGACTAAATTAAAAGTTTCGTAACATTAGTAAACTTGAGCAAGCATCTAAATATTTACCGTTTTTTTCATTTCATGTGTTTGCATTGCTTATGAAATATATCTAATTTATTGTAAGCAGCAGAACATTTTAAGAAAAACTATTCTCCGATACATTGTTAGCATATCATCACGCTCATTACGGATCAAAATTGTAAGTACGTCCTTGATTGGCTGTCTAATTGTCGAGGATTAAAAAGAGAAAATTCATTCTTACCAAGAATGGATTTGTCGATGGAACGTGAAATTGTCTTAGATGATGAGTCTTTATCATTTTTACCTGAGCAATTAGCAAACGATGGATATAGCTGCTCGAGATGCTGATTTAGAAAGTTCTGAATCTTATCAGTGTGCTGAAAAGTGGGGACATCTTTATAAAGAAGACGAACATCACTCGCGTATTCAACCCTTCTTAAAGGAAGTAAAATCGTTTTATCTAAGTGTTTAAGCAGATTTTAGTTATTTAGTGGCTGAATTTAGGGTGGAATTTAAGCAGAGATAAGATGTTTGGTAATTAACTTTTGTTGAGAGTGAGTGTGATGTGACACTGTTCTTGGAATCTCTTCATTTTGTTTATATAGACTAAGCGCATTACGTTTTCGAAATTAAAACTACTTGAGGATATTTCGACGGAGTACACGCGACACCGAAATATATCCGCTGCTGATGTGTTTAGCACTTTTGTGTTTGAACTCATTAAGAGTTTTAAAATAAGAGTTCTCGCGTTTTCGCGATTGTCAATTATGTTTTCGCATTGTCATCGCAATTGAATACAAACTGGGAACTTAAAGAGTAATTGAGTTTTTCAAGACCTGCAAGGACTTGTCGTTTAATACGTTTATTAAGAGGATAATGTTAATCAGTGCCAATTCTAATGTGTTACAAATGTAACGAATTAAATAGGAATTTGAATTGTTTCGACGCTTTGTATTTCATTTTATTGAATAACTGTTTTAATTTATATATAAAAGGAATGATGCTTAATGAATACATAGCTACAACAACTGCATTTTATAGAACCGATCAATGATTTATAACAGCTTTGTGTGTTTCGAAATGAAGTTAATAACTTATTTTAGAATAAATGTCGGATTATCGGATTTTTATTTTTATTTTCAAAGGCTATCATACACTTTGATATATAGAGAAGATTGCCATTTTCAAGTTTCTCATTTTTGAAATTCTTATGTTGTTTTACTTACGTTAAGCATATATATTTTTGGAAAAAAAATGTCATAAATTAATTTAATTATAATTGAGCATTTGACTTAATACTATGCAATAACAGTTAATGGGGGTTATTTTTAAATTACGGCTCGAATTTATTTAGTCTCCGTACTTAAATTTTTCTCATCATGGCAGGTTTAACGAATTGTATTTAATATTCCCCAAAAATTCAACCTAATAGGTAGAAAAAGAACATAATTAGAAAAACAATATTTCATCTCACTTAAGCAAATTATCTACAAGTTCAAAATTTCTACCTAGTGTAGTATCGCAGCATATTGTGTGAAAATCGAAAGTTAGCCTCTTTTTGCAATTCTACAATATTTCCCTTAACATGTCATGTTATGTAATGTGCCACCTATGGCTAAAATTGTTCCCGTTGTGGCGTCCTTGCGGCTTGTGGTTGTGACTGACCCCTTTCTACCAAGGTCGTCGGTTCAGTTCCCTCTATAGCCAAAGGCAACTCTGAAAAATAATTTGCGATTCAAAAGGAGAGGAAACAACCTCGCGAACGAAAGCGCCTAAAGACAAATGACTGCTCAATTGAACCGCGTTGTTTCCCTAAGATCAGAAGTAATGAAATGCCCAATAAACCAGTTAAGATGTCGTCGTTAATACCACACTGGTCCTTCTTACAAGAGTTCAATGGCTTGCCATTTTCATTTACAACCACTTCTTGGAAAGAGTCGTGCTTCGAAGTTTTTGCTTTCTATGTCTTTTCCCTCCGAACTGCGTAAGTTAATTTTTAAGAGCAAAAGCTAATCGCTCCTTGGATGGTCAATGCCGGGGGCCAAAATGCAGAAACCCCTTTGAAATCACTGCTCGTAAATACGAAGAAAGAAAAAAGCAGTAGCATGTCGTTATTCGAGGTGGAAAAATGTTCCGACGCTAAATGAGAATGATTTTTAGTTCCTGAATCTTCTGCTTTTACCTCGTCCTTGTTTGCAATGACACTTGCCTTCCACGTATTGTACCGCATTTCGCCTTGTATGGCCAGTCGTTAATCGCTGAGCTACTGATTTACTAGTGGCTGAAGCGCCATCAACAGAGTATTTAGTCGGAGATTCAAGACAAGAAACCAATTAAAGACTTCAACTTACCTTCCCTTAGCATCGTAACATTTCAATTGATTGCGTTATCGAGACGGAATGATTGTGATTTAGCAGTCGATAATTGTTGAATCTGAAACAAACTTATTATCGACAATGGGACTCGTTATAATTTGGAAGAATACCAGTCTTTTAACTTATTTTATGGGGATTTTCAATGAAATTGCTTTTCTCTTCTCTTAGAAAATTATGATTCTGGAAAAGGCTTGAGGTAATTTACTGAAAAATGAGAAAGATTTTTAATATATCCAGTCTCCCGCTTGTAATGTATTTATAGCAGTGAGTTGCTTTTGCTTATATTTAACTAATCAAAAAGATAGAAAGTGTGCGAATTCTGCCATGCAATTACATGTTACAAGTCTTGAATAATAATTAGTAACATTTTATGATGTTTGTTATTGAAAGTCATATTGTGAAAGCCGTTTGGGTTCTCAAGTAGATTTCTTTCTTCCTTTTTCATTATTTTAAAAATAATGAAGCATTTTTTTAAAAAATATGTTAGTTAATTTATGAAAATGAAACGAAATTCATATACGATCTAATGATATTCAGAAATTATTGGTTTTAGCATTAAACCGAGCAGAGATAATTCGTCAAAAAAGCATCATTTCCATGAAAACTAGCGTAGAAATTATAGTGTATGTGTTTTTAACTAACTTATTTTTGGCCATTTCTATTTTACACTTTTTTTTTTTTTTATAATTCAGTATCAGATTTTAGTTTGTTCGCTACCTCTTATTTAAAAATCAAATACGGAAGGAGATCTATGTTTGCTTTTCATATAATTTTCTCTTACTAGAATTAATTTTTGATCTTCAAAGTGAAAAATTTGACTTGAGCTTTCTTCATTTATGAGAGTGATGAAAGAATTCTCCTTAAATCATGCATTTCTCCTTAAATCGTGCATTTCTCCCGAGTTATGGAATTTATCTTCATCGCTTTTATGGTATCCAAAAATTCTGACAAAGGATTATCAGCTCGTTGACTTAGATCTGTCTTGAATTTAAAATCCTTTTTAAGTTCCGTTCTTTGAACTGGAAACTTTCTGAAATCTTGTTATATTACACGCAAGATTTATTTCCCTGGTATTTTTTGAGTTCAAAATATGTGCAAAATACTTCTGTCATAAAACGCGATTTAAATTTCTTGCTTCATCTTTCAATCTAGATTTTAGCAATTTTCTCTTTAAACTTTCAGATGGTGTGACTGAAAATGTTGATTTTAAGTAAATTTTTAATCTAGTATAGCTTGCATTTTCTTAGACACATTACAATGAGTTAAAAACACACTGTAAAATATAATTTTGAAATATTTTTCTATCGAATAAAAAGTGATATTTATTATTTTTTTTGTACCATCTGCATTAAAATATGTACCTAAATTGGCGATGCATTATTTGATAAATGCAACATAATATTGTTAGATTCTAATTAAATATTTTTCAGAACAAAAAATATTTTTAAAATATAAAATATATATATATATATATTAGCGATTTCAGTTTAGATGGTAAGAAAATAAAACATACGATTCATAATATTTAATATGGAGTGCTAATGAGTTAATTACTAAAAAGCAGTAATAAGCATTATTTTAATTTTTTCATGAAATCACAGAATATCGGTTTGATGAAAATGAGATAATTGTATTTTCAGAATCTAAGAATGAGTATAAAAAATTAAATATTCTTAATTAATTTAAAGAGTAAATTTTACAATATTGGTTAATGACTTGCATCAGCTAGCATTTCTTCCGAAGAAAAGTCATGCTATTTTTAGCGAATCAAAATATCAATACCGTTACCTGTTATCCAGTCATCAAGTGTGATTGTACAAGGTGAACGGTTGCAGATCCGAATACTAACAAGTGATCCGCAATCACGCGAATCACGAGTTGGCAATCATCAGCGTGAGTCCAGGCAAATACAGTTCTTTCTTCTTCTTTTTTTTTTTTAATGTGATGTTTGTAAGTCTCTTCAATTGTTCTAACATGATATATTCTCCGATACAGATCTCATGTTTCATTAGCATAGCGTGCAGCGAACTGTACATTAAGAAGTCACGGTTGAGATAACTTTGGTTTCACTACTTTTGTGTTATGCTTTCAAAACGATTGTTGGCGCGCGCCTGCAATCACGTTTCTGCATGAAATCAACCAAATTGTTTCCTTATCTTGTTTTTTTTTATTTGCTAAGAAAATTGAATTTTCAATAATAATAAAAAAAAAAGGTCGTGTCATTTGTATTAGCTACTTCATTTACAGTCATCAATTGGAAATCGGAAGAGAAAATAATACCTCTGGTTGAAATAGTCGTCCATAATTGAATTTTTGTTTTATAACCTAAGAAATTAATAAGTAAGCAGATGTTACTCATGATGCAAATGTTTAATAATGTACTTACAATGGCCGTTTTTTCATATGTCTTTTTTGAAAACAAAATGAAACCAGCGGGGGTGGCTTCCCCTTAACTTTCTAACATATTGTAAAATAAAGGTCTTATCTCTCATCTCCCCGCATAAAATTCTGAACTTTGGGTAAGGCCACGAATACCTTGCAAGGGCATTGACAAACGGTAATTACGAAATATGTCTTCAAAGTGAAATACAGCATTTTTATTGGCTCAATTGGGAGAATATACATTTTGGAAGCCTTTTTGACGGCTGATTAACAACAAAATTTGATACGACACTACAGTCATTAGATAACATTCCAAATTTCATTGATTTAAATCATTGCGTTTACTCGTTACGCATTTACATACATGCGAAAGTAAAGACCGAGAGATGATCAGCTATTTGAAGATTCAGTTCAAAATTTGATTAGTATCTATATTTTAAATGCTAAATTTGTGTACAAAATTTTATTTATTTAGGTGCTTGCGTTTTGTTACTATCGAGTTCACTGACACTCGAACAGCTAGACAGAGAATTTAATTAAAATTTGATAGAAATCTACAAATTTGTAAGCCTGTATAGCAGTTTCAGCTGTCTAAATGAAAGCATTTTTGAGCTATCATATTCACAGACAGACGGACATAATTTCAAGAATAAGTTTTTCGGACTCCGGAAGGTCTGAATCTCGTCAAAATCTCGAGTTCAAATTTTTTGAACTTTTTCAATTTTTACTTTTTGATACTCCGTATATCAAAAAGTAAAAATTGAACTATTTCATATGATTAATGGCTATTTGAAGTTGATAGAAAGTTGCAAGCAGCTTCATGATTATTAAATAGAATAATATATGTTTCTGGACGTCATAGAGTTATTGAAATTGCTCCATGAATTAAAAAAATCGTGTATACCTAGATCACTTTAAATACTATTGACCATCATCATATATAATACCTATTAACTTTGTTCTCTCTTAATTTTTTTTTCAATTTAATTGGTGTTTTCAGTTTTTTTAGTTAATAGAACAATCCTAGAACAAGTAAGTTATTAATCATATTTTACTTGGTTCTCTTCATTAATATCTTAATACATAATTTTGAATATTTTCTGTTTTAAAATTTATTTAATTAAAGTCAACTAATTTTGTTTTCGGTTATGGTTCGAGCATATAAAATTTTTAGGAATATATAAAAGAAAATGAATTACAATCATTCTTTTCGTCTACACTGAAACTACAGTTTCTTCACTAATTTTTTATTTGACTTATAAGTCAAGATAAGCGGGGTTTAATCGTATCTTAGGATCAGTTTGTAATTCAGTTCAGATACTTTGAAATCTTATTTCATTTTTTTAAATTTGATAATTTGTCGCTCGAAATTTTCGGCAGTTATTTTAAGAACCATTTAAATTATAACTTCGTTTCAGCCCAAGGATTTATTACCTTTTGTTGGTGATAGTTATCGTTAGCAATAAAAGAATTACTTGTCATTACTGTATTATGTAGAAATACTTTTAATTTATTCAATGTGAAATACATATTTTTGATTTCAAAAATATGCAATTTCTTAAATTTGGTCCTGTAACCTTTTGAATGCATCGGAAGCTCTCTTTTCATCTAAAAAGTACTGAAACAGTTAATTCTCTCAATGTTTCTTCGGGCTAGGTTCTAGTTCAAACTGCTTAAACATCTTTAGAATTTGTTCATTTTCTAACCATTAGCGATAAGAAAATTGATTTTTGTTCCTATTTTATGCAGAAATACTTGTACATAAAACTTATTGAATGTGGAATAGATATTTCTCATTTCGAATGCATACAGTACCATCATCGAATGTGGATATTTTAGCCTTTTGTAAGCGTGTCTGTTTCTAAAAAGCACTGAGGCACTTGATTCTCTTAATGTTTATTCGAGCTCAATTTTCGAAATTCGTCTGAATAATTAAACATACGTTTTTCTCGATATCGTAATTAGCTAATGACTATTCAAAAAGAGCATAAGCATTAGTTCTGAAAACGCTCATTGTTTTGCTAAATTGTACAATTTAATCAATATTGCTCCTCTCTGATTTGGATTGTCTTCCGTACAAAGCACTGTACGTAGGTGTTTATAAAAAGTTGCATTATTAATTGCGTTTGCCGTCTACTTACATTGTTAATTAACTCTGCTAAATTGAATGCATTTAAGTTTGAGAACAATAATGAAAACAAATATGTTGTCGAATGAAAACTGCAGAAACCTTTATTCGTCTGAATCCTGTTTTGAGAGAGTCTATAATACCAAACTATTTTAACCATACATTAACTAATGAGTTACTCCGACATTGCTAGCATTTAAGATAATATAAGTGAATAATTGCCGAAGTATTGCTAATATGTTGAAAAGTATAATATAATTTATAACAATTATTATATAATTTATAACAATTATTTATAACAATTATTTAATTAACAAACGTTTTTATAGCAATTATTTGAAGACAGTAGTGCGAATTCTAAGAAAAGTATATCATACGTATGATAAATGTTGCAAAAAATAAATTAAATCAATACCTATTGTCACATTTATTAGTGTAATATATATTCCATATAAAATTAAATGATTCATAAAATATTAGAGAAACATTGACTACAGATCTAAGTAAGTTGGCTTCATACTAATTTACCTGGAAATTAAAATGAAATGGTTTTATTTATATGGAATTGTACAAAATGGCTTACAGAATCAAATAATAGCTTTTTTTATTAGTTTTAGTAACGAAATCGTAAATTACATTATTTTTATATTTTTATCATTATTATTTTATTTTTTTATAAAAAGAATTACTATAAAATAATAAAACGAGTCGGGTTAAGGTCGTCACCTTGATGCTTCAGAAGAGGTTAATTTTCAAGCCATGAATTTTAAAAATCTGGCGCTTAAAAGGCTCTAATAGCCACTCATAATATTGTAAAACAAAGTGATAACCTAAAAAAATCAGTTTTTCAATTTGTATATTTATAATTATTGTTTAAATTTACACATTTTTATCACAGTCATTAAAATGACCATCTGAACAAAGGACGAATTTTCAAACCATGCTTCCGTACAAAATTCGAAGAGTCGCTTATACTTATTTAAAAAAATGATTTAATAATTTTTATTTTTTAAATTCGTATAATTATTATTTTTGAATGCTTACATTTTTTTTCACGTATATTACAATAATCACTGAAAAAATATAGTCGCCAGAGATCATTTAGTGTTCTTTAAAAAAAAAAAAAGGAATTGGAGGAAAAAAAAAAACATTGAAAAAATCCGCAAAATAGTCCTGATGATCTGAAGACTAATATATTTTTTCCACCCCCCCCCCCTTCAATTCCTTATCCTTGCTATCGAGATGTTAAAGAGAGTGGGAAAAGCGAAGAAAAACGACGATTTCAGTTTTAAAACGAAAGAAATTAAAACATACTTTAAAGCAGTAATTTTTTTTTCATGTGCGCTTTTTCTTGAACGTTGATTGTTATATGACAGTCTTAATTGGTTACGATGAAGAAGGGGGTGAAGGGAGGTCTGAAATGAGGGAGGGAAAGAACTGTCAGCTGTAATGTCAACTACGCTAGTTAGCTTTTTTTCCCCTTTCTCCCTTATCTAGTCGACGGAAAAAGAAAGATGAAAAAAATGAAACAATCTACAGAATAAAAGGCGCTGAATGGAACGTACAATAGCCATTTAATCGTTTAAGTGTAGATAATAGAGGACGAGTGTGAATCTACATTTATGCGCTTGTTCAAACAACTTTCGGGTCACCATCAAATAGCATGGTTTCCTGATTTCATACGTGACTGTTGAAATCATAAACTAACGTTTTGTCTGTTTATTTACTACAGGTTTCCTCCTTTTTTTTTATATTATTTTTCTGAAAACTTGTCATTCTTTTTCTTCCTTTCTAAAAGAAAAGGACTGCTGTTTTAAAATTGCCTCCATTGATTTATTAACATTTTTTTTTTAATCATTAGGTCGTAATCGTTCAGAGAATAATGAAATAGGTTATTGCGGTTTTTGGCTTTTGCTATTGACTTATTATTTTTAATTCATTTGCTTTTCTTGGTGGATGTTTATGCAACTTGTAAGTGGCTTTTATAAATTGTTAGATAAAATCCAACTTTTTTGAAGTGATTCTTTAATATATTGAATTTAGCGTTTCAATTAATCCATCTAAAATGGATTTGATTTGTTAAATTAACGTTCCTTTAGCAACGCAAATGAAGATCCAATTGGTTATAAATACCCCAACCGATAATGCTATATATATATATATATATATATATATATTCACTGTATACATAACGGCAGCATATTTTGTATACATATATAAAATAACTTATCTCTTCGAAGTCAAGTGTTGACAAAGGAGACGAGGGAGGAGGAAAAATAATTTCTATGCTCCAAGTGCCGTTTATCCACTCTGTAGTATTCAGAAACGTTCTTTCAACGGTACTCTAGAATCCATTTTCTGATAGCTCAGCTCTAGTGCACTGCGCCAATTTAATTTTGAAATCCAACGTGCATATTACAGACTAAATAATGGTTTGATATGCAGAACACAATAGGATAAGATGTAGTGAGGTGTTGGATGACATGCGCAATTACGTTTGTAGTGTGACTTCGACGCAACGTAAAATGCCTGCGTTATGTTCCGTGTTTGATCGCCTAAAATCTCACTGTAATAATAGTTTTTATGCTCATATTTTTTTTTATCAATTTATTGAGTACTAATTTAAAATCGTGTTTTTCGTTGTTTGTTATAAATTAATGCTTCAACAGTTTAAAAAATAATTTTTCTCCAAATATGTCTTTTTGCAAATAAAATCATAATACATTACAAAACAGAAACATTAAACTACTTAGGTATCACTTGTAGTCAGACTTTATTTTAAATGTGAAGAACCGAATTTCCGAAATTAATTAGTTGAAAAAATATTTCATTTCTTCTCAACGTTAGATACTGAAAAATTTCCTCAATTTCTTAAGTATGTACACACATATTATTTCTCAAAATTTCATCTTTTAAATATCTTAGTAATATACAGTTTTTTTTTCTAATACTTTGATTGCGAAAAAAGAATGAAATGGCATCGAATTAAAATGCATACGATTATAGTGTGTTATATTCATTAGGTTTTATATATTATTTATTCATTTATATATTTTATTATTCGATATTTTATTCACTTTTATTTGCATTTTTTTGCAGAAGGTGTGGTCGACGGTCCAGGATACTCACGGTAAAGGACCGGGCAACAGCGGTTCCCTATCACCCACCACGTCAGGTCTCTATTGGATGTCCATGATATCCGAACCACAGGATGTCCATTATCACTGGAACGGAGAGTTGGTGAGTTCATGTCGCTTTTTTAATTAAATTAAAATCATTGCCTGCGAATCCGTCAGAAAAATAAATAACTAAGAAACGGCGTATTGTGTATTACTTCAAAAATTCTGACATCTCAGTTTAATGAAAGCACATTATCCGCTTTTGAATTTGCCTGAAAAAGAATTTTAAGTGTTTGTCATTATAATTTCCTCCTACCAACTGAAAATTATGCCGATAAATCGTTTCATCCTTTTTGGTGTCAGTTTTCATCTTCAGATTTGAAAATCTCATGCGCTTAAATTCGCAGGTTCTATCCTGTACCGAGAGTTGTGGATTCCAGTGACTTCAAGAATAGTCACCACTCATGTCGCGTGATTTATACTGCACACTAAAGATATCTATAGGATGTGATCGGCATTTGTTACTTTTAAGAAAAATGAAATTTGTGGCTTACTTTCCTCTTAAAGAGAGTGCTAGAAGTGTTCAAACTAATGAATGGTTGTGAATTCAGTAAAAGTGTCATTTCTTACGATTGAGCTTGTATCAAAACCGAAGCTCGGTTAACAAAACAAAACCCGGTTGGAAAAAAATCGAAGGTTGGAAAAAAAATAAAGTGTAATGAGAATGAGAAAATGAGAAAAATAATGAGAAAAAAAGTACAATTTTGGTCATCGACTGCATTTTAGTAAAATGTAAGAGTAACACAATTTACTTTGGCAAAAGTGTTGTTTCAGTATAGCTGTATGTTTTAATATGATCTATCGAAAACAGATTTTCAAAGGTGGTTTCCCGCCTGTGCGATTTAGTTCAGCTTAAATACGTTGAATTTAATCCTAAAAAAAGTCTCGTTTTCAAATTTAAAAAAATGTGAAATTGAGTGTCGAAATTAAGCCGATTACTTTTTAAAATTTACAGTTGTATACGAATAAATTACATAGAAATTTCCACTTTATTATCATATAAATCCTTATCAAAAATATTTAAAATTACTTCATTTGGCCTCTCAAGAGCTTGCTACATAATCAGGCTTTTTTTAAAAACTAAATAACTTTGATTTTGAATCCTAATAGCTCACATTAAATTAATCCTGGGCAGAGAAATTTAGTTTTAAATTATTATTTTTTTTAAATATTGATGATTTTGTTTCCAATATTCTAATACAAATTTTTTAAAAATTCTCAAAACATTTCGCTCTTGTCAAGCAAATATGTATATCATCATTTCATTCACTATTATTCACAAACAAAATTTCTAGTGTAACAATATTAAAATTAGTTTAATTAAATTCACCGAATCAATTAGCTTTTTCTTCTAGTTTGACCAATTCTTTTTATTTTCATTTCACATTATTATTTACTAACAGAGCAAACTAATTAATATTAAAAAAAAGTACTTAAGTGCTAGCGAAATATCTAACTGATTTTCAGCGCTTACTCTAAATTAGGAGCGCATAAGATATTCATTTACTAATGATGAATTGTTTCAATTCCAGATTTTCGCGATGAATTTGATTCTCCTTTTAAAAAATCATCGAAATCTGAGCGTGAAACGTTCTTAATGTGTTAATTTAATTGTTTATCTCTATTTAAAGATGAAAGCTCAATCTGAGCCAAAGAAAGAAATTTTAAAAGCAATTCATTGTATCGTTCGTTGGGAAAATAAATAACCTCAGTAGACCCCCTGGCTGTCTAGTCAGTTTAAGCAGCTTTGTTTAGTATTTTAAATATGTCAGATCTGGTAAATACTAATTTCGTAATCAGTCTGTTCTAAAGTAGATTAGTATTTTATGAACGTTTTTAGTTCCATTCTAAATATCTCGGGCATCCCCCGAGGCTGTGAAAGAATGATAATTTTTTTTCTCATTCTTCTTCTCCATCTTAATTAAAAACCGAATCGAGGAGCCTTAAAGGATGCATTCTTGTAGAAGAAGAACTGAATTTATTCTTTGACGATGTATCGCACCGCTTTGATGGAGTATCGCCTTAAATTATCCCACCGGGTTGAACAATAGGGGCTTTTTGAGGAGAGATAGAATGATTTTCGAACCGTAAAATCGAGCTGGATTCCTAAATGAATCGTAATCCGTAACCTGTGTGATTATCAGGTACACGACACCTGAGAACCTTTCCAAATGGCTTCCAGCTGCAGCAGTTTGTTGCGTGTCGCTGAAGTTCAGATTTTTTATTTATTTATTTATTTTTTTACCTATCCATCCTCCAGTTCTCGAACAATAAGAGCTTCGGCGCCAGGGCGTGGGGAAAATTCGGCCATTGCCCACTGCGGCCTCGAAAAGCCTCGGGCGGAAATATTTTCCTGTAGAACAAAGCGATAAAAGTACCATAACAACTGTAATTATAATGGGAAAGCAAAGAGTGTTCGAAAAAGAACATAAGCCTTTTCTTCTGCATCCCTTTTTAACTCTCTGAACTTCGGCTAAATTGTTTTACTCAAATTCGGAGGTGATCTGCTTCTTTTTTTGTTCTTTTCCCATTTTGCCTGTAATTGAATGAATCATTTACAGAATGGGTTATCAGCTCCTTCTCACTGCCTCCGGATACAAGATCAATTTTTTCGTTTCTATTTTACTTTAAAATAAACATTGGAATGATACCATAATCGCCCTGTTGGCATTTGACATTGAGGGCATTTATGGGTCTTCAGGGTTTTAGCCTCATCACATTTCTAAATAGCTACTAATTCAGAAAGAAATAACTTAATGTATGTAGGGATTAAATACACAGCATTAGAATTCTACAATAAAACTTGCTTATTTCGAACAAACCTGTATCGCTCTGTCAGACCGATATCTTTTACTACTTTAAAATTTTATTATCAGTCTAATTTTTATTATAACTAATTATAATCTATATTATGTATATAAAAGTAATTATAATATATCCATTTATATATTATAATAAATTATCCATATATATTATAATAAGTTTAACTGCTGAAATATTATCCTCAAAAATTTTTAATCGCCTTTTCTAATGTGCTAAAATTATTTTACATTCTTTTTAAAAAGATCACAACTTTGAAAATATAACAAAGAATGTATGTCATGATAGCATTCTTAAGAAAAGTTAAATTTGGATTTAGTCGGTAATTGAAATTTTAAGCTTATTAAAACTATTATGTCATATTATTTTATAACTGTAATGATATTATTAATCTGTCTCCCATTTAAAGAAATATTATTCTGATAGAAGCCAATCGAATCGGATGATTCTCTAATCCCTACAATATTTCCAAGAAGAAATCAAAAGCTATTTGAATCTGAAATGGATAATAAGTATTAAGTAATATTCCTGTTGGTAAAATTAATCGGCAAGTTACCTTTATAACTGTAAAAACATAAAAAGGCTCATAAAGAGATTGCTTGGAATTACATTTTAAAAGTGAATTTTCCTTTTTTATCTATCCAATCAACATTCTTGCTCAAGACCTGAAACTCCCAACGTCTCTTGGGTTTGAACTGGAAGACTGCTGAGCTCCAATCCAGGCTAGTACAAATATTTGATTTTCGTTCGTTCTAAGCTTGACAAGGGGAAGAAAACAGTCTTTTGTGTTTGGCTTACAGGCATCAGCTGTTTCTTACTATCAGTTCAGAAATAGGTAAATGGAGGTGAAGCAAGTTCGAGAGCGACTACTTTTTAGCACTAATCACTTCATCCACTAATAGGAACAATTTTCCAAAAAGCTTAGATGATATAATTTGTTTAAGTACCGACTTATTGATTAGCGAAGCATATTTTCCCTGGCATAAAGAGGTACTAAGGACCAAATTATATTTTGGTCTTATTAGGCTTCTGATAAGAAATGCAATTATTGCAGGCCACCTATCTTTACTAAACATTTTTGTAAAACGTTGTACAAGGAGGCAAATTTTTTCGAAATGCTGAAACAAGCGAGATTTGTTCCTCATTTGTGGTCCATAATAGCATAATCAAGTATGTAAGAACAGCATTTTGGCTTTTTTTTTTTTAAGTATCATATATCCATTGCATTATAAATAACTGAATGGGAAATAATTTAAAATATAATAAAAGTTCATTAAAAGCATTTCCTGACTGAGCATTTCATTTTTATATTCCCTTTGGTTCATCTTTATGAGCTTCTAAAATTATTCTGACATAATACAAATAATTTATTTCTCCAAACATTCGAAGAAAGTCACCGCCATACGCCTTTAGTTTTACTGAGCACCTGATGTTTTTTGAGTGAAAGATATCCTCACCTCTGCTGATATTAACCACGTTTAGGGGAGAAATTCAGGAAACTTAACTGATAAACCATTCTAATCATGATTCGTCCCTGATAGGCGAGAAATGGGTTTTTATCACCATTCTACTGAATTCGATTTTGTTTTATTTTTTGAAGCATGTTTACTGTTGCTTGTTTCTGTGTGCCCACTCACCAGAATGAAAATATGCCTATAAGGAAATGTCAACTTACTACTCATGCAGCTGTGAAGGCTGTTCAGAACATACGGCCTTGAGGAGGCAGTTGCTTTCCCCGTTTTATGTTTTACCCAGTTCGAGAGACCTCAAGATTGTAAAGCAATCCTTTGATTACTGAATTTTCTTTTTTTCTGATCTTTTCAGCTATTTTGTTTAAAAGTGCTTTGAAGTATTTGGCGACTAAAATGAATAAGAGTACTTTCTCCTTATACTTGTGATTATATTCTTTGTAGTAATTTTATAAATTTCTTTCGGGTAATAGTTTAAATCATTTTAATTAAATTTGTTAGGATATATGACTGAATTTGATTGACTTAATGCAAATATATACTCATGAAAGACGCATTCATATTATTCGCAAAAAGGAATAAAACCACCTTATTATTTTTCGAGGGAAAAAATGAAAGATTATCTTTACTCATGAAAATGTTTTTAATTTTATTACTTTCATCATAGTTGGATATTCAGTTAATATTCAAAATAGGTCGAAAATATGTTAAAAGATTTTTTTTTGCATATTAATACTAATTTGTTCATTTAAAAAATGTTTGTTTTTATTACATAAACCATTCAGTATAAAATATTTTAATTAAGATCTATCTGCATAGTCTCCGATTAAAATAGTAATTTTCTTATCAAAGCATTAACGAAAGAACATAAAGATATTTATATTTGTAATATTTCGGTGATGTAACCATTTCATTATTTCGAAGTATAAAATTTATCATATAATATTCAATTTTAGAAGTGTATACAGAGATGAGTAATAATTTAATAAAAACATAACTTTTTAGAAAAATTTGTGAGGTTAATGAAAATTAATTAATGTGCTACGGAAGAAACATCGGCGTAATATTTTTTAATAGACAACAGGCTTCCTAACCAGATTTAATTTTATATAAAATTAAGTTTCATCATATTTTTTAGGCCTTTTTGTATTCAATAAGGGTTTTTTTTTTCCTTTACAAGAAAAAAACACATTACTGCGTAAATGTATCGAGTGATGGAAATATTGTATGATTCATCCAATTATTAATTTTCAATAATTTCATTTTTTCCTCTTACTTTTCAAAAATTACACATAAAAAATCATCAATGGCTGAAACAAATTTCTATTGCACTATTATATTTATATCAATTTTTATTCAAATCGTCTTTTTTTTCGGCTCTAATTTTCATGACATACTTTAATGTTTCACTTATGAACCAAAAACAATTTTTTAAAAATCTCCTCCCTCTTAAACAAGGCTTTTTAACAAGTTTTTTTCACTAAGTGTGATCAAAATGACTACTTGTGAGAGACATTTTATGCTTTCCTGACACTTGCGTTAAGAAGCAGGCCCTTTTTTCTCCCTCTTCATCAGCCGAGAATCTTCCATAAACATTCCCTCACCTCGAGATTTACGGCTCCCTCCTCCACTTTCTCACGCCCGCGCATCACCTCGGGCTCCGAAACAGCCGCTTACTCACGGATTAATCGCAACTCTCAATCAGATAATCAGCAATACTGGAAGCTTGGACACATTGAACATGCTCAGCTGATTGCAACCCTGCCACTTTGGCTGCCTGTAGTCCTTTCTCACGCGTTTACCTCGTTGTGTCTGCAGTTCTCTTTTTTTTTTTTTTTTTTGGGGGGGGGGGTCCAGAATTATTGACATTTGATAATAATTTGAGGTGTTTCCTGCGAAAATTGTCTGCAATTCTTCAAGTTCAATTAAGTGACATATGATACGGATGCATTTCTTTGCCTAATAGAAGGCTTTTAATATTCACCTTGGCAGATTTTTCAGTATTTTTAAGATATTAATAAGCTGCCATTTTAGAAAAATAATTGGTATTTCTCGATAAATTTCTAGAATTTGTTTGCATTTCTTTCTTGGACTTGGGTATGTATTAAAGGATTTTGGTAATGCGCATAGTAAATTGTATGAGTTTTATCAATGTATTTAAAGTGTATTTACTTACTCTCTTGCAATGCAAAGGCTATTGATATTCCACTTTGAAAGATTTTAGATAATTTTCATGCTTTTTTAGTATTTAGATTGAATTGATCACGGCGATTATCCTAAAATAATCCTGGACATTCCAAGTTCCTGAAATTGGCAGAAAATTTCAACTTCTCTAGATGTTTTTCCCAATTCAAACTTAAATTGTAGCATGTCTTTTTTTTTTCATTGGTTTTAAAATTATCTTTTCGATGAAGTAATTTGGCATTCAACTCAGTATTTAAACTGACCTAATATGAAACGAATTAAGGTGTCTGTTTTTATGTTGTAGCATTGATATACTCATGCAAGTCGCAGTTTTTTAATATTTCAAATACAACATTTCATTGCTACCCCTCTTTCTTACTTTCCTTTTAATTAAAGTTTATTTTTTTATATTTTTTTCATTGTTGATGTTCAAAAATATGAATTTATTTTAAACTTCCATTTTATTTATAATAAATATTCCATCCGAAGACTATATATCTGAAAGAAGTAACAACTTAAAACAACTATTAATATGCATCAAACAACAGAAAATACGCTTTCGAAAATTAAGAATTGTTACCCTTGCATTGACTAAACCTTTTAAATGCTGAAACATTATTCTCATTTTGAAGTTACCGTTTTAAGAGTTTTTCTTTCTACAAATATTTCGGTGTTTTTAATCTGGACGTCTTGCCGTGAATGCTCTTTTAATAGTTTCAGAATTCGCCTCTATATATTAAGTACTATCCCTAGTGTCATAATTATACTTGGAGTCTCTTTAAGCTCATTTATAAACTTGCGAAATTTATAAAAATGCGAGTTTGTTAGTTAGTTGCGTTTTCATTTGGAAGAAAAAATAATAAAGAGAGGGAAAGAATTTAGCGTTCTTTTTTTTTTTTTTAACTACATGGTTTGTACTTTATGTTATGGATTTCACTGTTGATCCTACTTGATGAAATAACCCTACATAAACGTAATTTTCATTATGCAATATATGCGTGAAAGCCTATGCTATGCAGCTGAAACAAAAAACATGCTGAAATATTTTTTTAAGGTTTCATCTCGAAATTTCGAGCATTCCACAACCGCTTGTGGTTATCTCTATATTTTTTCGTAATATATTCTCTTCAGTAAATTATTCCCGCTTATGATTAAAAAAAAAGGGGGGAAATTATTATTCGAACGTTCTTAAGGAGAAACGAAGTGAGATCTCTAATTCTGTAACCACCGAGTAGTGAAGAGGAAGAAGAATGGGAAGGAAAAAAAATAACAATAAAAACAGCCAGCATCTCGGAAAATTAGAAAATTTCCAACTGTAAAAAGTTGCGTTTCATGCTATAGTCGAGTAAGTAGTGTGCAGCAAGGAAGGCGGCGCCGTTAATGTAATTATTAAAACATGCTTGGCCCGGAAAAGAATAAAAACCTTCAACTTTTGCAGAAAAGAATGAAGCTGTTGTTTAATTAGAGCTGCATTAAAAGCGATGACGGAATTTTAATTCCAAGCGTCCATCTGCTTAAGAAGAGATGTTTCCAATTGACCCCGGGTGCTCCAGAGAGTCGGGGGTATTCTTTGCGGAGGGGGATGAGAATGCTACAAGAACAAGAAGAAGAAAGTAAGCAGGGGAGACTCCCTTCCCCCTCCTCTAGGATCCTTCAATCCTGCCTATGTTAATTATGCAAGGGGCTGTGTAAGTAATTTTGTATCTCAAGTTTCCACATTCAGGCCTGCCTCCCTCACTTTGGGTGACCCCCCTCATCCCTCGCAGCCTGAACCTTATTTGCTAGCGGGGATGAGCCTTTCAGGTCGCATAAGTACGAAATTAAGTGGAAGCGTCGTGCCAGGCCGACTCGATCGGGATCTAGTAATTACTTCAAGATTTGTTTTAAGACGGGCACTGTTTACAGCTGTGCCAATTTATTCTAAGCCTTTATGGCGGAGAAACGGGGGACAAAATTTTATTTTCGCCCACGACTTCAGGAAAAGGTTTGGCCCCCTCCCTCTTAATACCATTTCAATCACTTACCTTAAACTACACCCCTCGTGGCTCTAGGGGTCTGCCACCCACCCCCTGATGTCGCCACTCGACTCACTTCTTCAGCATGTTTAAATAATCTTCACTTTTCGCAACTGCTTCATTTCTTTCGGTCTTTTATCTTGGTATCTTTATTTTTTCCCCCTCTTGTACCCCTGGTTTATTTCATTCTTTTTCTTGTTCCTAGTCCTCCTTTTTTTCCCCGTTTATCCTTTCTTCCTCTTTAAAGTTTCATCTCACTATATTACTACTTCATCTTTAAGTGGCGCACACAACAGTGCTACTGTGTCCACCCTAAAGTAGAGTTCTCTTGGGGAAGGAAAAAAAAAAAAAAAACCTAAATTGCGTTTGAAAGGTTGAAATGCAATAAAGAATGATGACTTCTGCATTAAGATCTCCAATGCCTCCTCCTCTATCACCAATCCTCGAACAAACAAATTTCGTCGCCGAAAAAATGCAAGTCGCCGAAGCTTGTGTCCTGCTGTCTTTCATTGTCTAAGATTTAAAATATTAATTGCTTGTGCCTTTGATCTCTTTTAAGAGTGTCTCGAAGCAGATTCTTCGTTTCTTAAATGACTGGTTGCATGTCTATCCATTAGCCAAGTGAGATCGAATCGTTTGATAGCATTCCCGATGTGCTTTGGGGGTGTTAAAAATCCTCCAGCGTACCTGAGTGTATTATGATCCATTTAGGAAGATCGTACATCTCCTTGATTAAAGTAATGCTCTCAAAGGATTCCGTCGTTGTTTGAAATGTCTTGGTAAACAAGCGGTTTCAAGAGAATAGCTTTCAAATAAAAAATGGTACTGTATCAAGAGACGGCTGAATAGATATATTTTGAAAAGGCGTCTTGCATTACCGAATCTCTTTTTGCAATAGTTTTTAATCGCTTCTTTTAGGAGAATACAAGCTTTTATATCGTTAAATGTTAGCACTCAAAAGTGCCCACGGATCAACCAAGATGTTATACTCAAATTTTTGTTTTATAAGTCTCAAAAGAAAGGAAAATTCTAAAATGTTGTTATTTAAGCAATCGTAAGATATTTTTTTTTAACATCAGTAATATTTTCGTCCTTTTTCTTTTATTTCTTCTGCCCTTTTCTTGTTATTGACCTTCTTATTTGCATAATTTATTATTTAGAAGAAAAAAAAATCCTCTACTCTTAAGGCACAAATATTAGAGAGTCGAGATTAGAGTTTTTAGACATTTTTTGAATCCTTCCGCTGAAATGTTTTCGAAAATAAACGAAAAGAAAACAAATGCCATGTTACTTGACTTAATATATGCTTTATGCATAACAAACTGCCTTTGAAATTTCTCTACGTCTTTATTTATTTATTTTTTTAATTCTTAGTCGCATGTGCAGTTTTGTTCTTCCGCTGTTTACGATCAACCAAGCTTATTAAATTAATATTATAAAAATGTATTCCCCTTGAATAATATTAGCGCCTTTATTTAAATTGTAAACTCTCCTTTCCTCTTTTCGCTACAGAAACCAGCGGAGCAAGTTTATTAAATAAGACGCGTAACGAATTTGCCAATTTTATTCGTCGCACACTTTTCATCGCTCATTATTATTGTTATTAAGGATAACTGATATTGTTTTCCCGTTAAGCTGCGTGGAAAATAATTACGACGACCTGCGAAGAAAGAAAAAAAATGAAATAAAATTTAAGAGAGCGGTAATGATTATAATGATAAAAAAAATGTGATGCTTTCTATGAATATATTTTCCTAAATAATAACCCGAAAGCTTTAACTGGCAAGAAAATGGCGGAAATCTTCTCGAATGGAACTAACTTTGGGTAGCGTGTTTTGAGTTTTTGTTAATAACTTGTCTACTTTAAGGATTTAAGCTTGCCATTTTGTGATTGTGTCAGAAGCTTATCTGCAGCATTGTATACGTTGACTTGCAATAATTTATTGTATCTGGCATTAGCCTTATTTTCTTTTTCGTAATGAGTATCGCTTTTTCTTTGTTTTAAAATAAGTCGATTGAAAATATTTTCTCTAAAATAATGTTTTTAAAGAAATGTTTTTTATAAATCTCTTCGTCTTATATTTATGGATTTTTTTTATTAATCTTGTTTCATATTTTAAAACTAACGTACAATGCTTTTTTGCTTTAAAATGTTTATGGATTTTATTTATTTGAACATTTTATGTCAAATGAAGTGAAACATTTTTATAGCCGAATAAATGCATTGAGGCTTTAGAAATTTGGATTTATAAAGTTTCTTTGTCAAAATTATGTTAAATTTGAATTTATTAAGATAATATTATTTATAGTAATCTGCTGTTTCTAATATGTTCTAAGTATATATATTTTTTTCATTCACAAAAATGAAAGAAAAGTTTGGAAATCGTAAAATAACGTTATGCGGTGTTTTCAAGAAACCGTTGTTTTGAGAGGTTTGCTCAAAAGTAAGGCGAAAAATACTATTAACAATATATTTTTTTCGTAATATATTTTGATACAAATGCCATAGATTAAATGAATTTTCGAATAAAAATTGAAATTTCTAATTTAATCGATGTAATTAAAATCAAATAAGTCGTCTACTTAAAAGAAATGTATTAGGAGCTCTTTTTTTTTTTTTTTTTTTTTTTTAACGTGAAAAGTTTTTTCAAGTTTTTGAAGGAAGAAAAAGACGCTTCTCTTTTTCTGTGGAGTAAGATAGAATGTAATTACTTGGTTGATCCTGAATTTAACCATTTCATCGCCTAGTTTTTGGAATTAATCAACGCATTAAAATTACCGACTGTTCAAGGGAAATGTATCGAGAACACTGCTACCATGTAAAAATCGTGTTTCTTGCCATTGATGTCCTAGTAAATTTCTAAAGATTCGGCATTTTTTGAATTACTTAATTACATTAATTTTTTTTTTAAATGGGGAGTTTTAAAAATACTCTAAATTTTCGTTAAAAATTGGATGCAATAATGCTCTGCATTTCTAAACCTTATCTTTAAATAAAATTTGAAAAGACCCGGGGACACCTTTCAAGCTAATAGAATTCTTTCTAAAAATTTACTTTATTTGCACTGTTCTGTCATAAAAGTTATTTTTTTACAGTAGGTATACATGTTAGCTACTTTAATTTTTATTTAAAAGTTTTCATCGATATCTGTTTTATTTATGTTCAAAGGATATGTTTTAAATCACACTGAAATAGCAGTAAAACTTTGAAATGTCTTTTATTACTCTTCTTTGCAGTTATTAAATATTTATGGGAAAGCTTCTAAATATGGGAGAGGAAGAAAATTTTTTAAACGCACGTGTTTTATGAGATTATTAATATATATTTTTTAAGAATTTGGTTGAGAGAAAATTAAACACTCCTGATATTATTTAATTCATTACAACTTATTTATTAATTGTATTTAAATTTATTATTATTTTCAATTGATAATCAATAATAACTTTTTCATTTTCCTTTTTTTAATCGTATCTGTAAATAGTGTATTTAACAATGTATGTAATTGGAGGAGGGAAGTCATATATGGTAAAAAAATAAAACTGGTAAAAATAAGCAGGATTTTTTTGCTCTTGACTTTTTTCTCTCTTTATTATACTTACATGATATGATTTGTTATTCTTCTTAATAAAGACTTCACTGAAGAAAAGTGAGTATGACCTATTCCCTTCAGCCTTTGAGTTGAAATTTTGATACAAATATACAGTTATGGTGACAAGACCGCTCCAAATATAATTTATCTAGTTTGTTGAACTTTTAAATAACATATGCAGGAATTGACAGATTGACAAACAGTCAACCCATTGACAGATTTGTTCCGGAGCTGGATAGATATACTCAATTCTAGTAAAAAAACTCTATGCCAAATTTTGTTTCTTTTGCTTGTTAGGTTTTGAGTTGAGTCGTTAGGTTATGATACTAGCATCTACACGGAGGATTAGATTTATAGAATTGTAATTTAGGCATTTATTTAGAATTTAAGTATTAAAAAAACAGTTATCAAATTTCATACATCTAATTTGTTGCGTATTTGAGCTTTAGGGCTCATAGATAGACAGCTAGGCATAGTTTGAAAAATGATATTTACCGATTCATGAAGTTCAATATTCCGATTTAGGAAGTTAAGTATTAATCTCGAGATTTTGAAGATGCATCAAAATAGCGAGATAAATACTTATATTTCCTTTTGTGTTTTGAATATGAGAGAAGTAAAAGTTCTAAGCACTAAATCCACCAATAGGCATTCAAAATGAGTGAATGCTCGGGAGCGGGGGGGGGGGGTAGCGAGAAGCTTTTTACTTAATGTATGAAAATTGTGGTTATCGATATAGTAATTTATGGGATACGGAAAATCACCCTATTTCTCTTTAAATCTATAGATTACAAATCTGTCGATTTATCCTTTCGTTTGTATTATTCTTGAAGCATTATTGCCACTCATCTGTCTCGGTTCTTGTTCGAAATCACTGAAACAATCTTTAAAGACAATTTTGTAATGACCGTAAAGGAAGCATTGTCTCGTGGAGAGGAGCTTCAGTTTTCCCGTCACAATCATCTTAAAATCTTCATCCTAAAAAAAAATTTGGGAAGCTCCCCGCTCTTAGCTCTTTACTAATTAATTTCGATGCAGATGAAACGGCAACAATTTATTCCGAAAGCATTCTTTCTTTATCAGCGTTTTAATAAAAATTAAGTACCATCGGTTAATCAGAGGGTCTCTTTGTTTTACAGATAATTCGAAGCGGGGATCAACAATAGACGTTCCTCCCTCCCACATCTCAGTATTAAAAAGTAAAAGAAAAAAATACCCCCCCCCCCTACTTTTTTCTGTGCGACTTGATGCCAATCATAGAAGTAGTCTCGCCTCTCCCCCTATGCATATTTTTTTTTTTCCATTCGAAATTAATTTATAGGTGTTAGCTGTCTGTTTCAAATCAACTGTAATGTCTCTGAAGTATAGACAAGAACTTTTGTTCTCACAGGTCGCATTACATAATGAAAGAGCTATGTAAAAGCTAGAACAACCAAAATATCCTAGGTTAGCCGTCAGTTGGAGATGCCTTACTGTAATCTAGTTATTTGTAAGGATTATAAGCGATTAATAATTTTATTGTAGTCTTGTTGTGATCCATGCTTCGTGTGGCTTATAGTTTCTAAATGTTGTACGTCAGAAAACAATATGATTTTGAATAATAACAAGCCATTTGTATCGTATGCTAACTTTCAAACTTATTTTAATTAGTCAGTTGGTATCACACATAATGTACTGAACTTCTATTGTAAAATGTTGAACTTCTTATTGCTTAACTAAATTTGATACGCTTTCATATTCGATCTAATTCATTTTGACACTAGGTAGGTATGTATATTCTCACTTAATTCGTTGTATTTTTTTTATCAACTATGTGAATTTATTTACAGCAATGCTGAAATTCCTTTGTAACGACAACTATACTCCATTAGGGATTTTTAGCATTATATATAGAGAGGGATACTGATATATATGTATGTAATATAATATCGGTCACTTTGCTACAATATAATAAAAAAATGAGTTGCAAAATGGAAACCTACATGAAACGCATTTTTTTTTAAATATACGGGATACGTACGTTAAATTTTAAAAACCGAATAATATAATAAGTGTCGTCATTATCTTTCTGCTGCTTATTAAGGATCTTAGATTTCCACATTTTGAAAAAAAAAAATATTTCCCCCACCGACTTTTAAATGTACTGCCCATAAAATATCTGCACTTCTGTTCCCAATCCATTAGACAAGAACCAGCAGGTTAAAGCGTTTAAATTGAATCAGACAGGTACAACTATTCAAGGGGTGTATTGACTCGTACTCAGGCGTGATTCGAACGCAAATAGGCATTGGCAATCCCCTATCTGTCCCCACCACAACTTCCCTTCATCTCTGTTCGAATTCATCCCTTTCGAACGATCTCTCTCCCTCCCTAGTTTTTCTATCTCAGTTAAAGGGGAAGGGGGAGAAAAGGGGAAATATAAAAAAGAGATTTCAATTTGTTTTGGGGTCACCGGCTAATATTTCTTACTCGGTGTCATTTTTAGTCACTTGCAAGTAAAAACATTTTGAACTGAGATTTTCAAACCCATGAAAAGATTGAAGTGAAAATAAAGAAAAAAAAAAACTATGATGGGGAATGGGGGGGGGGGGGGGGAATCGAATAAAATGAAGATGAAATGATGAAAGAACTGGAAGAAGGAAAGTGTGCGGAGACGTTTTCATCATGAAGCTTTCTTTCTTTTCATCAAGCTTTACTGGAAAATGAGAAAATGTACCTTAGCGGCTAATGCATCACTTATAAATTATTGGAAAATATTTCTCGGTTTCCTGCACATATCTTTTATGGGTTTTTTATGCCCCTTCATCCCCCCTAAGAAGAAAAGGACTGCGGCTTGACGTTTTCTTCCTCTTCCTATCTTTATTCTTTTTGTTTTTTCTCCTCCCCCTCCCCCTCAAAGTATCGTCGATATTCAAATGAAGATTGTTTGTGCCTCATTTGAGAAGGTTTTCCGGAAAATATGCGATCCATTTATTAAGAGAAAAAATATGAAAAGTCGTCTATTAGCTTAATTAATCGAAACCCGTAAGGGTGAAAACAGTTAGGTTTTTTCTTTCTCGTCACTTCTTGCGCCTGAAGGTTTCGCTCCAAACTTTAGGTGTAAACTGGGCTTTGGGCTTATACATCGTTAACTACCCCCTCCCACCATTCCCTGTCTTCTAAACTTTTTTTTATCACAAGAATCGCTTCTATTTTCTAATGTGAACTTTATTTTGATTTGTTTTTATACGATGGGCTTTACCAATTATTAATTATGATAGAGTGATATTTTTATTTTTTTATTTTTCTGTTAATTATGATTTTTTTTTCACTTTCGTACTTAAACCGACTCAACACGTTTGGAAAAGCCTCTCGGATCATTCTGTTCTTCACTAAAGGAAATAAAATGCAAAAAGATGCACACACAAAAAAAAAGACAAATGTTTTACTGAAATTTTGTGATTGGATGACTACTTCTGAATAGAATATTAAAGCTGCTTTGCAAGTTATTGTATATTCGCATACTCTCTTAAGTTAAATCACTTTTAAAGCATTTTCTGAGCTTCCATTTAAAATCATTTCGCAATTTAATTCTTTGTTTCTGTAAATCTTTTTGCATTTTTTTTATGAAGCTATATATATTCCATTAATTCTTTAAATAATTATAATATAAGACGAGTTTTTTTTTCTTTTGTTCACGTGTTGAATACACAATTTTCTTTCGATTCTATTGCAGTTCCTGCTTATATTGAGAAAAGATAAAAATTATTAAGCATCTATTTTTCACTTTAATCAGCAAATTCAATGACGTACTTAGGTACACATATAATGTTGGTAGAGGCCTTATAATTATTTCCCTTTAAAACAACATGCAATTTTACTTGCGGCGGACACGTATATGAAACTATGTTTCATGATAAAGAAATATTAACCATTTCTTTTATTTACTGTGTTGTGACATAAATAAAACTGCGGCTATGTATGTACATATGTTCCACATTACCTTTTTATCAACTGGACCGATAAAACCAAATTTTGCGCATTTATTATATAAGACATGAGAAAGAATAATATGAAACTTTCACAAAAATTGGCCTCAAAAATTTATTAAATTATGAATTAGTTTGAAATTTTATCTTTTACACTTTAAACTACTCTACCAGTATGTTTTTTTTTTAATTTACTTTTATTTTAATTCGTTTTTTTGACAGTACTTTTATTGTTTCTAGTGATTTAATCATGCTTTAATTTAAGCTTAATGCTATCGATTAAATGAGAATAACTTTTTTATACTTCAGCAATTGTGAGCAAATTTTGCAGCATTAATATAAAAATGCCAATGACATATGGAGAAAATTAGCAATCATTTGGTTTTGAGAATTTCTGGTTTCATTGATGTTCTGATTTTTATTAAAAACAGTTAAAACTTTTTTATGTTATAATATTTTATATAAAATTTGATTTTACTTTGAAAATATTACACATGAAATGATTTTAATCCTGAACAAAGCCGGGTGCATTGACTTAGCACTCCTTTATAAATTTTTTTATAATCTAAAAGAAAAAATTAAAAAAGACTTAAATGTCAATTCTCTATTTATATATCTATTTTTGAAATGTTTTAAGCTATGTTAACCTCAAGTCCATACAAAATTTTCTCATGTAATACTTTTTTCTCAATGAGCATGATAAACTAATTCTTTTTCTATATCAACTGAAAGCTTTTGACACTATTAAGTACTTAACTCCTGTTCAGTGCACAGACATAGTACTCAGTTCAAACCAAAATGTTTGCAAACATTTCATGATGTTGGTCATGTGCAGCTTTCTTCTAATTCTATCCTTGTTTCTTGTGAACGTTGTCTTTCAAACTCAAGCAGGCGGCTTGTCAAACAGCATGCGAAACTTAGTCACTCGGAGCCTGGCCGATGAAAAGCCACACACACGTGTTTAATATTATGGCACTGCCTCTGACCAACTGTTTTAACGAGTCTTCAGAAATGGGTGCGAAAGGGCACGATATAAATATATATGTAAGCCCAGCTGCATGAGCGAGACGGCTGTCGAGGCAATAAATCCTGACCCATCTTCTCCCTTCCCCCCATAGGGGATCAAATGCGCCTGCTGACACTTGCTGCGACCAACTTACCAGTAAAAATTCAAGCCCAAATACTCCTACGCCTCCTACGCCCGAAAAAAAAAGGATGTGTCGTTCTCTTAGTCTGTGTGTAGATCTTTCTTGCCATTCTTTTTATCTATGCGTCTCTTTTCCGCTTATTAATCTTTTCGTTTTGTCTCCAAGACCTTGAACTGGTTTTCCATCCTGAATTCAGGATGACTTAGAACAGACAATCTCGGATTTAAAAGCATGAATGTGTTACTCAAAAGTCATAGAGTTTCTGATAATAATCACATAATCGGCGGATAGACACTTCTTTATCAGCTGCAGTTGTTAGGATTCGCAGACGTTGAATCCAAAGAACTGCTGAATTTCAATCTGATTGTTCCCGATATACAAGGGGCTTTCACTGCCGTTTTTGCAATCTTTTCTTTATCGATCTGCATAATAATTCCCCCTCCACCCCCAAATATATGTTCTCTTAAACTCTTCGCTACACTTACGGCTCAGAAATGGAATGATTACCATAGTTGCATTACCCTTTCCTATTTAGTAGATATTACCTTTCATTAAAGAGGGACTATTAAATATCTATTACTATTAATAATAAATAAGTTAGAATTAAATATCCTTTTATTAAAACAACTGTAATAAGAATCAGACGAGGAGGCGTTATTTAGCCGGTATAGGGAAATTACATTTCCTCCAGTCTGTGGTTGTTAAGGTTAAATTTAAATTATGTCAATGTTTAATAAAGGGATTATCTAAGACGATATATGTGGAAATTATCTAATTGAATATTTTTTTTAAATATTAAACATGAAAGCCTCCTAAATTTCTATTCCACCATATTACTTATTATAAAAACAAATTGTATAAACGAACTTTTCATATAATATATATTTTTATTATTATATTCACCGGATGTTATATTTCTGCATCTTCTCTTAAAATGTTAATATTTATCTAAATTTCTGATGAATTTCCTCTCATACAATCTGAAACATACCGCTCAAAAGTGTAAGAATTTTTTTAATTGGAACCCTAATTTTTCTTCCCGCATTCTTCCCAAAATTATAGATACAGACGATAAGAGAGATATTAGATTTTTTAAGACCCGGAGTAAAAAAAAAAAAAATGATAATCAAGGGAGATAAAACCAAAGCGCAAAGAAAACAATTTTTATTAATTAGGCGGGCACTAAAAAATTGTGCAGTGTTATCTTAGCAGCTAAGATAGCATCTCGACACCGTGGAAAATGCTACGCTCAGTAACCTTAAATTCTGTTCGGGGATGGTTTTAATGACCTCAAAGATCGTATCAACTTTCATCTGACAAGGTGTAGATTTACTAATTGCGGTCGGGCTCACTGGTTTTCTGTCTTTTCCTCCTCCCAGCCCTCCACACCTAACCCCCGACATATTGCCCAACTTTAAAACATGCAAAGCCGACCGATGGATTAAATTCCAACTCGACTGATTTTAATGGCCCATGTGTATCAGGCCAAGAAAGGCTGCGATAATGACTTCCTGTTGGACCAGTATAAAAGGAAAAATGCGAAATAGTTTTCGCAACTTAAAATCAAGTGAATGCGTTTTAAGTTTTGTTAGCGGCGTCTGCATTTAAGAAGATCCCCCCCCCTCCTCCTCCACTTTTACATCTTTATTTCTGTTTATATGGCTTAATAGGCTTGAATGGTGGCTAGATAGGATTAGGAGCCAATTCTTGGTTGCTCAGACTGAAATTATGCCTGAGATATCATTCGCAAGCAATTAAGATCCAGATCTATCGCGCATTCTGCAGTGAGGATTATGTAAGTTTAATTTTACTTGCTTGAGTTTCAAATTATCTTCTTTAAAGTATGCGTTTTGATTTTCTACTTTCATTATCAAATGAAATAAAAAGTACAATAACTTAAAATACAAAATGAAAAAAAAATCTTAAATTATGCAGTGGATGACAGCTAAGATTTCTGATTAAACTTAGTTTTTTTCCTCCTATCAAGTGATTTGGTATATTAAACAAGTAAGGAAAAAATGCACTGAAGCGCTTAGTATAAAAAAACAAATGTTACTTGTAAAAAAAAAAGAAAAAAATCGAGCAATTAAGTACGATTATCCGTACCTTTCTCTAGTTCAAATGTAAAATAGAGTAAACTAGTAAAATGCGAAATTTTAAATGATGTTATTTCTTATAAAACTGATTGCAATTGTTAGTAATTCTTTATAAACACATTTTTCTATTTTCAAAAGAAAATTGTATGAATTGCAACAATTCATAAAAAAATATCGATGCATATTTCATCAATTTAATTTAATCTTCTTTACTGATAGTATTAATAGCCTGTAATGTTGCTAAACTAAGGGACATATTTGTTCTTCATTGTTAAGATTCGGTGTTTGAGGGTTTTGTACTATATATATATAATATTTAATTTCTAACATCCATTTTTTTGTTATTACTATTTTATTGTATCATTTTGTCTGTTAAGTTTCTGTTACTTTATTTGGGGATTTTTTTTTTTCAGTTTAAAAAAAAAAAACTTTAAAAGCAATCTAGAGCGAGAGAACCAAAAAAATAAATAGCTTAGAATTTTACCAGCGTCCACTTTTTTATTCGATGTTGATATCTTTTTATTATTATAATTATAATTACCCCTAAACCACATGGACGATCTGATCATTTTCTTGGATTGATTGTTGACGAACTTCCGAGTCGTTAATGGTATGTATTTATTACCACCATAAAGAACTTTCTACGGCGCATCTTAAGTGTAAGTAAATCTTTAATCCTCACAAACTAAAGAAACTCCACCTGTCTATATGCTTCGACTATCTCCTCGAGGAGCCCGTCCATAATTACCCAATCAATACTTTTTTCCTCTTGTCTTTTCTATCGCGATTGATATCTTTGTAGCCTGCAATTTCTTCTTAAATTCCTCCGACCCAAGTGGAGTTTATCTTCTGTTCTCTTTATCATTTTGATAGCATTCAAAAGAGATAAGCAACAAGAAGGAAATGGCTTCCTCCCGTTAAGATAGTTCTTATTTCTCATTAGGGCCGCAATCGAAGGGGCTTCACTAAGACATCTGTATGCATTAAAACCGGGTTTTCATTTGTCTTTATCCTCTCTTCTCATTTCGCCCCCTTCTCTATCTTAATTATTTACCCCCATATCGTCGCTTTTTCTGTGTAAAAACCTCCGGGAAAGATGCTGACTTTGTAGCCAGTGATCGTTAGAATCAAGTCAGGGACATCTGTTTGTGAGAATTGCCCATTAGCGAATGTGGAAGAGGGCTCGTTGCTGGCTTTTAAATCAATAGAAAACGCACTGCCGATAAGCCTTAGTTCCGGGGAGAGCATATTTTTCAATGGAGTCTTCAACTTCTGACAAACAGACCTGACCCAAGAGAAAAGTTTGACGCTCTTATAAATATCCGGTACTGGTGCTTTCTGTCTCAAGGCTATGTTATTTATCACAGTTAGGATCTCGAATAAGTGCCATACTTCTTGTATTGGTCAGTGTTCGGGCATTTTCCAAAGTAGTTTTTCCTAGTGGAGAGCTCTTGCCAATTGCTTCCTTGAAATGTCTCTTGTCTGTTTGGTTTCCCGTCATTAATTAGAGAGAGGCTGTGATATTTTTACCGTCTCGTTACGATTCTAGAGAAGACATTTTTAACTTTCAAGTTTTCAAACGGAAAGCTCATTTTAAATGAAAATTGTTTTTGGTAGAAGTGGTACACTAATTTGAATGATTTACAGTAGATAATTTACTATCCCATTTAATTGCCAATGTTGACTTAGTTGCAAGTCAATACTGGAAACTATTACTCTATTTTATTGATAAATGATTATATTGTTATCATTATGATTTGCGCGGTGCATTAGATTTGCCAAAAGCTAGAACCTGAAAATCTTAAGCAGAGAAAAAAATACATCAAAAAGCAGAATCTTGTGGCATTTAACAACGTTTATTGCTTTTTAGAGAATCTGTAATTTCGTTATCAAAGCATTTCTATGATAAATGATGTTGGAAATATTTATAAATAGAAATATATTGGTATAAATGCGTGTATAAGTAGAATTTTTCCTTTTTTTTTTCTTCCCTTAAAATCTGGTACTTATTTTTTTCACAAATGTTTATCATCTGCAGAAAAGTAGCATTTAATTGTACACAATATAGATTTGGTTTTGGTTCCGGGTTTAAATGGTTTTCTTTCTTTCGACTGTAAATCGATTAAATAAATAAGAAATAAATTTTTAATCAATTTATGAAATTTTATTTATCAGCATTTTAATAAAACACAATGATTGCGTTAACCTTTTATTATAAATAATAAGCGTGGAACGTAATAATGTAGATCTTAACTTTTTGCTAAGATAGGAGGGGACTCCATACTTACTGCACGCGCATTTTTTATTAAAAAGGGGTGAACACACTTTATTCCAGTCCTTTCTAGAAAACAAGCCTCCCTTCCCTTAATATTCCCCTTCTCCCCTGTGAAAGACTCGTTTCTCTAAGTAATAACACAGTTCACATAAAACGAGGGAAAACGTAATCTTTTTCTTTTCTTTTTTTTAATTATCATTTCTATGGGATGCATGAAAAACATCTGCCCTATCCCATCACTGACGTCTGTGATTAAACGAGTTTTGTGTTAATGAATTAAAAAAGTCTTCAGCAGTAATTAGCACTTCGATCCAAGGAGGCTCGTGATAAACTGGGTTGCGCATAGCGACCTTTCAGGGAAGCTTCAAATGTGTATACCGAAATAAGAAAAGATTGAAAATGTGAGGACTATCTACCGATTTTCTTCGCATTCAATGTGCAGAAATTTTAATGCAAAACATGGGAATTATTTTTTTAATAAACCGTTTGTATATGTAAGCATAGCAAAACTATGAGACTAAATCAATGGAAACGTCTCATTTATTATTAACATACTTAAAAAAGAAAATTTTAAAATATGAATATTTTCTACTTAAAGATTCTGTAGGAATCTTTCCCAGAAAGCATGGGAATTATTTTCTTTCAAGACTGGTGGTTAACTGTGTTATCTGTATGTTTGAATCTGCCAACATAAGACATAAGCTCAAGGTACACACTAATTATTAAATAGATTACAAATTTATGAGTCATCTACTTATTTGTTTCACATTCAGTACGGCAAGAATGTTCATACAAATCATGTTAATCATTTTCATCAAAGTCAACACTTTATTTGTGCAACGCTTGCGAAATTATAAAATGAAATAACCAACAATTTTCGATTCGTTTATTTTTATTTTTAATTAAAAAAATTTTATATAGTATAATATTGATAATTTGGGGGCAAAAAAAGAAAAAAAAATTGAAACACGGGGAGTTCGGATTGAAAAGGATAGCTTTGTTTCTTTTTAGTGTAAAGAAAAATAATTTATAAGTAAAAATTTCAACATTTTCTAATGCCTATGACAAATAAAAAAAAAATCATATATTTCTGTTAGGCGTTTTTTAATTAAACATTTTTCTAATGCCTATGCCATGTTTAAAAAAAGTACCTACAATCATATACTTCTGTTAATCGTTTTTTTAAAAATTTTTTAAACTTAGAAACTATCATCAGTTACGCTCTGAATTTTCAATAAATATGCTGATCTGTGAATACTGAGTTTGTATCGAATTATCCAAATTATTGCGTGATATGTCGATCATTCAAATTAGAGAAGCTTTACGTTATTGTATAAGTACAATATCATTTTAATTAAAATGATTAACGGATCGTTTTGAATAGTAAAGAACTAGTCTATATATCCTTTCAAAAACTTTTTATGCTTTTAAATATATTACACATAAATATATTCAACATTATTCATATCTTATTATCTTAACATAATTCATAGCTTATTGTCTTAGCACTCTCTGCACAACGCATCATACAAAATTAAGTTTAAAAAATATTCTATAAAGAAACTTTCATAAAAGAAATCCATATTTTTATCAGGAAAAAAGGATAAACTGAAAGAAATGTATCTTAAACAATGATAATTAGTCATTAATAATATCTTCTGATTAAAGTGAACACTTAAATTATCATTTTTAGTAATATGGCTTAAATCAATTGAAAAAAAAATTATATTGATATATATATTCATTTTTATATTTCAAATGCTTTAAGCCATACAAACCTTTTAGAAATGAGAAAGCAGATATTAAAACAAATTCGTTTAACTATTTTACATTTTTTTTAAGTCTAAAAACAAAATAGACACCGCCGTTTCAATGAGCATTGTAAAAATGATCATGTTTTCTATATTAATAAATAGTTGTCTCGATTACTGGTATCGAGCTTTCACTTAGAGAAAAAAATTCTGAAAGCTTTTCCTCACCATCTACCATATTTTTAATCACACTGGAGTTTGAATTAGGTTTCAAAATTTCTTGTTGCTTTTCGGAAATCTTCTGGTTTGAAACCATCTGTCTGAAAGACTTATCCGGCTGTATATACCAAGATGATTCTTTTTATTAAATTTTTTGATGGACTTATCTTCGAGTTACTCTAACTTCGGTTTATTTCAAGCGGATTTCACGTCTCACTTGATTAGATTCTTCATCTTTATCCTCCATATCAATCCTCTCATAATCAATCAATAGATTCGTATCATTATTCTTTTTATTTTTTAGTGTTTCTACAGGTTTTTTGTTGAAAAGTTTTAGTCTTTCATTTCTCGAATCGCGCTTGTGCACTTAAAAATCTGCCGGTTTATATTTCGCCCAAATGTAATTGAAAACTTTCGTTCGTAATACTTTTTCTCATGACATTTTTTTTCTTCTTTCTTTAGTAACTTTGAAAATAAAATGATAAGCCGTTGTCTCAAAATTTATTATCTCTATTTTCTTTCTTATCTTTAAACTTATGCATTATATTACAGATTAAAGTTTAATTCGTTTAGTTTCTCTGGGAAACCTCACTTTTTCTATCAAATTTGTATTTTTTTTAATGCATTGACTGATTTGGTTTGCTTAGTGTAACGTTCCGTTTCGGAGCTACCTAGGTATATTAGGTTTAGGCCTTTAATTCTGTATCTGATATCGATGGCAATAATGTAGCAATGTGTCTCAATCACCAAACTTCTACACAGCTACAGCATAAATCATTATATAAAATTTGTGAAATTCTCTTTCAATACTTTCAAAATTGAAGTTTATTTATCAAATTAGATAAATCGTAGTTTATTTTTGTTATCCTCTTTATAAGAAGCTCTATTCAATTATTAATTTAGAATTAGACATATGTATTTATCGTTATAGAAAAAGATAGATACTCAGTATTTTACTAAAACTTGCTTGAAAGGGACTTCAGTTATAATTTAAATCATTTTATGCCACCATCAGAACTTCGCCAAATATTTCATGTAAATTTCTGAAGCTTTAAAAAAGTGTATCTCTAATGGAACTATAATTATTTATTAATTTTATTAACTCTTTATAATGATTAATAAATTTCATTTTAATATTCTGCAATGTTTTTGCAATTTTAAGTCCCACTAATAATTTTTCATTTAATTAATTTTAATTTCATTCATTTCTTTTTTCCTGTTGAGTACTGAACACTTATTTTAATTGAAATTGAATTGAAAATCTCTCGTTCGCTAAACAGATCGCCTCAATACAGGCAAATTAAAAAAAACTATTATAACTGTTTTGCTGCATCAAATTATCTTTATTTGGCACAAAAACACACATTTTTCCGACTCTTGTCTAACGTCTTATTGACGAAAGGGCTTTTTTGCGCTGTATTGG
Organism: Argiope aurantia; assembly: GCA_026543865.1. Lineage (NCBI taxonomy): Eukaryota > Metazoa > Arthropoda > Arachnida > Araneae > Araneidae > Argiope > Argiope aurantia. The sequence goes on along the minus strand of JAPMOR010030339.1, from coordinate 28,154 downwards.
CACTTAAAGTGCACTTTTTATAGCCCTCGTCTAACGCCTTGTAGACGAAAAGACCTTTTTGCGCAGTCGAACAATCAATGAAACTGCGTTTCCTTGTTTGTGAGATTCATTCTTTTGTCATAATGAGTGAGCCTCACTTTGATTTGTTGGAATATTGTGCCAAATGTAAGCCACCGACATTCCAGCGTGGTCTAGAAAAGCGGACTAATTATTAGCCCCATATTTCAAGCGGGCTTCCACCTACCAATGACAGGTCGGTTTCCCTCAATGCGAATTAGTGAGTCTTTTCTGCCATATCTCATCTCTGCGGCCGAGCATTAATGAACCATTAGCGTGGACTATTTTTTCCCTCAATATCATCGTGGTTTTTGTTACTATGGCTACAAGTAGTAGTTTGTCATTTTCTGTAAGTGTGCAGGCTGCATACTGTAACTCTTGATAAACAAATGGAGGTTCTGAATAAGAAGAAAAAAAAATGGGGCTTTTATCAATAGAGCCGCCCCACCTTACCAATCAGCTCCCAATCTCGCTCTGGCCCAATCATTCACCTGATATTACAGAGAATGATCATACCCAGGGTGAAGTTTCTTTAATGTTTATGGAAAAAGTCATTTTCAGTATTAGGAGTTCAGCCCCCGACGTAGTCATTAGATCTATCATTGGATAATATCGAGATATCATAGACAAGTGAGAGGGTGGTGAACTGTCCTTTTTTCTGAAAATAGGAACACAAAACTCATTCGTTTGGTATGCGTTTGTCTAGACCTGTTGCTTCAATATGACAGTTTCGCCTATTCTTGATTGATCGGGCTGTTGAAATTGTTAATTTTTTTTTTTAATGCATCGATGAAAAAGTGGGAATTTATAATTATTTTTTTTAATATAATACTGAAGAAGCTGTTCTAGATTTTGAACATGCCTATTTTGGGATAAATATAATTTAAACCAATAAATTTGGTAATTTAATAATATATGATTGATTTAATAATTTAATTTAAATAGGAAAAGGCTCTTTAGCCTTAGATAATATATAAAAAGTAGTAATAAAAACATTCCAAATTTAGTAATTAAGTCGAAATGCTGTTAATAATTATTTTCAAATCAAATAATATTGTCTTTGGTTAGTAATAACTTTATGGGAAACAAAACAAATTATTCCAGAAATGATTATTCCTTTAAAACATAATTTTAAAGATTTAATAAAAATACTAATTACTTTTTCAGATACTTTAATGGGAGTAATTTGAATTATATGTTCTCTTCTAAATATTCAGGTTTCAGTTAAAATTCCCTGAATGATGAATACTGTGGTATATAGTTGCACCTGGGCTTTCTTTTAGATCAAGAGACTTCTTGTAGATATGGAGCGTTAATTCTAAACATTATATTTTGAATATTTGCTATTAAAAATAATTTCTGTTTATACAATTTTCATGTTTTTGTTACCGCTCTTATGTAAAATTTTCTTTTCTTTAAAACCAAAATAATGTAAAGAAACTAAAATTTATCTTTAAAATTCCATTTTTATTTCTTGTTACGCCGTTTGATGATTTAATAATGCCTATTTGATTTCAAATTCAGGTATTAAATTTGCGTTACTTTAATAAAAAGGTTTAAATTTGCATTTGCATTACAATAAAATTTGAGCTTTTTTTGCAAATTATTAAAATCAAGTTTTTTCTTGACTTTTCTTTTTATGATTTCTTTAAAATACTTCTTTTTCTTTCAAATGAGTAGATAAAGAATCCTAGCTATCTCGTTACAGATGTAGGAAAGTCAACAATCGGCTAAACGGCTAAACTGATTATCATATGGAAGTCGTTCTAACATTCTGATCATATATACCCATAGAATTAAATGTCCAAGATTTGAAGTCGTGAGATATTTTCTTTCCTTGGCGTTGCGTTTTTTAGTTTTAATATGTATTCACAACATTTTTCTCTGTATGGACCTAAAGGCTTAATCAGCGCTTTTTTTTTAACCTTACAAGAAATGCGTAAAATGATTAAAGTCACTTGGTTAATGGGATTATACCGTTGATTTTTTTTGCTTTTGCTTTTCTTTTTGCTCTGTTGAGAAAGAATAATTTAATCCAATAGTTGAAAAAATAGCCCCGTAAACGCATTAACATAATAATTGAGAGATTTCAAATGCTGTCGAGTTCCATCATTAAATTCGTGACATTTCCCTGTTTTGAGCCTTGCATTAACGCAGCATTAGAAGTTTTTTTTCTTTATAACTAAAAATGTTTTAAAAATTTTGGACGAAATTTAACGAAATAAAATATTCCGTATACTTTGTTAAAAAATGTTTTGAAATATTACTGGAAAAGTGCATTTTATTAATTCTGATGCATATTATCATTTCTAAAATTCGGTAAATTATTATTTAGGGTATTCTGAAATCAAAATATAACACAGAAAATATTTTATTTTCCTATTCAAATAAGAAATGTTTCATTTCTAAAGATATTTCATTACTATTTCTTTCAATTCGTATTTAATTCTTGTATGCAATAATCAAATGCTAATTGGTAAATGAATAATGAAAAGGTTTTATTTCATTTTGATCCTTTAAACGTCCATTATTCTTCAACTGAATTGAAATCTAATGGCGTTACATTTAATGAAATTAATATAAAATTTAAAGATAACTGTTATTTTAAGATGAAGCATTTGCAATAAATACTTACCTTTAAATACTTGAAAAATACTTGAACTGAAAAGCGTGGAAATGCATGTTGATCTAAAAAATCGGGTTTGGTCTTATGTCTGCTACATACGAAACATGTTAAGACCAAAGCTGTTGCAATTCTTTTGACTGCATTAACGAACAACTATGACATTTAAATGCATCAAATTATTCATTTACAAACACACAACTTCGTCACTTGAAATAGGAGTGCTCAGAATCAATTAACTCTTATGCTTATTTTTACACACTTATTAACTCTTAATTTAACTTAATTATTCTTTATTATGCTTATTCGAAAGCCAAAATACTCTTTTCCGCAGCATAATACTAGCCAATAGTTTGGAAATTTCTTTGAATACGACTTGAAGAGATTGACAAGGGCAATGAAGTTAATACCTTCATACAGAATTCAGCCCTTCAACAACCTTTTGCCACAGCAATAAATAATTCACAGGTTTCTAAGGGGAACCCTGACACCACTGGAGCTCCGAGAGAATCCTCTGAAATCGGTTGACGAGAGTGTCTCCGATTAGCTAATAAAATTTAACAGCTGTTTTAAACAACTTTCTATTACTGAAATTTACTTTCTTGCACATTTTTCTTGTTCTGCTTTATCTGATTGATAGATATTAATTTCATATAAAGCTTTCATTTCCTTTATTCTGAATGGATAAAAAAACAAAAAAAAAATGACAAATTTTGTTTTTCATCAAGAAAGATGGAAGAACTTATTCGTTTTAATACTTTCGTGAATTGAAATGATTTTCTTGTTTTCTTATGGCAGAAGGAATATATCAATATTATAATTTCAGTTGTATAGATAATCGTATTAAAATGTATCTGGCAAATTAAGCTAAGACTCCGATTAACACTTTTTTTACATATAAATCCTTTTTGAAGTCGAAATCTCGATTTAAAATTTATGGACTTTTAGCGAGCATTTAATTAAAAATACTATACGAGATACGCATATAAGTGATAAAAATTATTCTGCTTGTAAAAAGTAGCTGTACAAATTTCAAAGTACTCACCAAGAATTATGAAATGTGGAAACACTAAAAGATTGGATTAGTTTTAGAACTAAACAGAATTCGTAAGGTTAAATTGCAGTAAATGAATTTTTACCTATTAGTGCGTGCTCATAATTTTTAAATATGCTTTACTTTAAAAAACAAAACAAATTTTCCTTTGTTCAAAGATTCTTAAATATCAATATGATCTTATTCCGCCACTCTCCCTCAAAGTGAATACAACTCAAAATATTCACTGTCTTCTGATCAGAGAAATTACTTATGCTTTAAAAAACTCTTGTATGAAAAGAGTTAGGATAATTGAATTTAAATTGGATTGAATTTTTTTCTCATAAAAATTGTTTAGAAGTGAAAAATTCAAAATGACAAAATTAAGTCACATAGCGGGAAGCAAAATTTTGATGGAAGAAATAAAATTATATAAAATTTTAAAAGCTATGCGATAAACACATTTTTTCATTTACTAAAATTCATCTGTATATTTAATATTTTGAATATAGGAGAAGAGTTGGCTCTTGGAACTCCATCTCGATTTCCGTTGATTTAAACTTTTTTTTTCTTTATCCAGATTATTAATGTGTAATCTTCATATATAATAGTATTAACTGTGCCTTTATGTATTAAATTTTCTTCCATGTTCTTTATTTTTTGGAAATTCATTGCCATTCGAATTCTTCAAAAATGGTTTATAAAAAAGTGATAAACTTTTACACAAACCCATTCTCCAGGCAGATTTTCCCTCTTTTTCACAAAGCCCCACCCCCATTAAAGCTTTTCCTTAACTTTAAGTTGCATCCAATTATAACGGATAAGCATATCTCACAACAATGCATTCTTCTCTAAGGTTTTATTAATTGTATTTTACTGTCCTCCGTTATTTTTGTTTATTTTGCCTGTAATTTTACGCATCGTTGTCATATTCCGATTAATTTCATAAGTCATTATCCAGAATTCTGTTTTCTTTACCCTCTGCTTCCTTTCTCCTATCTTGTTTTCTTAACTTTTTTTGCATCTTTCCAGAGTTCCACTTTTCGTTTGAGAGTAATATGGGGTTTACTTAACCCTTAAGAGCAATCTATTATGCTCGCAACAACACACATAATGGCGGAAAGCACTGAACTCTATCCACAGCCAGTATAACAGTTGCCTCCTCTGCACACCTCCCCTATGGAAAATGAGATCTACTACGACGCATCGTTTTATCTACACTTACGTTTCAGGGAAACTCGACGAAGAATGGAAAAAAATGACGTCTATCCTTAAAAACACACATGCGAAGAAAGCATATCAGACTCTTTTCTTCACTAAATGAACTGCAAGTAGTCATTTGCGTAGATCTGCTGTAATCTGTCATTTTGAGAGGTATGTCTCCTTGCAGATTTCAGCGTCTGGATACCAATCTGAGGAGGAGGTAGTGGCTAGACCGCAACTTTTTCTTTTGCACGTCAGTCTTGACCCTTTATTTAAACTAACATTAGTAATAAGTGTGGTGTTCACGGATTGTAATTTTAACTAGTCGTTCACTTCCCTCCATTCTCTTTTGGACTATGTCTTCTCAAGTCTGCTTGTGAAGGCTTCCTGTCCTTTGTATTTTGAGACTTAAATTTCTTTCAAAGATCTTTTTTCGCATTTCATTACGCGTAATGGGCAAATAAAAGTTGTTTACTGTGAAATATTTTTGAAAAAAAAAGAAGAAAAACACTTCATATAAGAGACAGATGCCGCTTCACTGAAATATTTGGTAACTTACAAATATCTTCCTTTTTTTTAATGATAAATTCTTATATCCAATAAAAAATGAATGTATTTATTTTATTTCTAATAGGGCGTTTCCTCTATCATAAAGTAAAATGTAAAAAAAGTTATAAGAAAGATTTTTTAAAGTTTGGTTGTATTGCGATACTGTAAGTTAAAAAAAAATGATGGATTCCTTTTGAAAAATATATGTCAGATTTATCTTATATTAGGATAAGTTTTTTTTTTAATATAAATGCTTCGTGGGGTCTTTTTCCGCATCTGAACTAATAAATTAATTGGAGAAAATGATATTCCGTGACTTTAATTAACAATAAATTTTTCTATCCTTTGACGTTGCGAAATATATTTGGTGTAATATCATACTTTTCACGTATTCCCAGGGAATAATTTTAAAATCTGTTCATGCAAATTCTGCCACCAGAACTTGCGATTCACTTAATTTTTTATTCTTTCTCATGAATGGTAAAGTATTAATCATATTTATTTTAAATTTAGGTATTTTGATCGGATATAATTACAGCATAAAAATTGATCGAATGTTTTCAACTCTTAAGAAATCACTAATAAATGCAGAATTTTTTTTTAACTATTCTCTCCTTCTACTGATTCTCCATGGAATTTCCATTAACATTTTTTGTAATTAAAAGTTTAAGCCTTATTTTGGAATAAATGTACTGTATTGTGGAATGAATGTAAATATATTTGGGAATTTGAATAATAGTACATATAATTTCAATGAAATATATCACTTTTTTTAAAAATTTCCATCAGAGATGAAAGTATGGCTAGTATGAAAGGTATCGTTCACTGTTTTCAGTACCAACTCAAGTTAAAACACAGGATAAACTCGTGATGTCTCACTGAAAGAAGTCAAAGAATCTTGAATTTGTGCTTATTTACTAAAAAACTATTTGGTATATTTAAATAATATTTAGTTTTAAACTCAAGTAATTCCGTGCAGTGATACTTTTTTTTGGGGATAAAAAACGAACTTGATTTCCTGAAGCTCCTGCTATTACCCTTAGATGCTTAAGAGCACATACTATAGAGGAATTAAATAACATATTTGTTTGTAATATTTTACGAACTACCAATCTGTTATAACTTATTATATTTTTCGCAGAATAACTTACTTAAATAAGTAAAGAATGAATAAAGTAAGTTCTTTGAAGTTATTTGATTCTTTCAAATATTTCATGATTTATTTGAGATAAACGTTTGAAAATTAATTCAACATCAGTTTCAAAAATCAAAATCTTTAAAAATATATCTTTTATTTTATCTCTTTCAAATTTAAGTTATAGGATTTGCAAAATTGCACGCACCTACTACGAAAAGTAACAGAAAATTTCATCGAAAATCTGCATTTCTAAGTAGTACGAGGCCTGAGCGAAAAGCTATATCCTTTTGAAATCAATGTAGCTCAGTTTTGCGCCGGTAGAACAAAACGTTTAACAATAATTCATTTCACAAAACAATGTGTACAGACATGTTTTCTTGTGTAAATAGATTCGTTGTTTTATAAATTCCATTATCTTACGTTTCCTCGTTCTGTTTGAGTTTGGCTTAATTTGTAAACAAAGTATCTGAAATACATTGTGGCATACTTTACATTTTAAAGATTGAAAAAGCGAATTTCTCATATTTATACTATCTTATTGTTTGATAGCCTCATTATTATCACTGCATATAAAGCGAAATTTGATAATATTTGTCTGGCAATGTTTATTTTTGTGGAACAAAACTTCATGGGAGCGTATTTGCCTTTTATTAACATACTAAAACATATAATCTATTTTCGAAAATACCTCCAATGCTAATTTCTAATCAATTCTATATAAATATAACATTTTTCAGTATTTCACGGCATTCATAAAACATTTTTTTTCATTAAGTAAATAAATCAAATGCTAATGACATGTATATATTTATTGATTATACATAGGCCCATTCAATAAATAATATTTCAAATCGTATATTATTGGTTTTAATGAGAATCCTATTTGTATACAGTTCAGGACATTAATCTAATGCTTTGATGAAATTGTCTTTTTTTTTTCTCTAGAAGTAAATAAAATAAGTACTGGTAATTGTTTTAAGTAAAGCAGCTTGTTTATCAAATACCTTCATTAAAATAATGCTTCTCAAAGTGGTATATAAGCTTATCAAGAACGCAATTTGAATAATACACTGTAACTGTTCGGAGCTTAGAAAAATGCATATTGTTAGTCTCACAAAACGATCGTAAGCATTTTTGAAAAATCATTACCTCGTTCTTTGTCTCTCCATCCCTATTTATTTATTAATTTCTTTTGTTCTTTATGATAGATATTACTGTTCCGCAGACAAGAAGACTAGACCTGATCATTGTATTCTGCTGCGAATAGAACAATAACTTTTTCATCATTTAAAGCTGCAGATGATCGATCTTCGGGGTGTTAATTTAAGGCTTTTCTAACTGAAGTTTAGGATATCAAAAACTTGGATCGATAATTAGATAAATGCGTAAACTTCGAATCGAGACAGTATATGCAAAATATCTAACTTTTTAATTGGAAATCATTTTCCAAGATCTTGCTTACAAATTTTGAAATCTATTTAATCAAATATAGTTGTTTAATCAGTTAATTACATTAGTTGACTTAACTTTCAAAGCTCCTTAAAGTGTAAGATCACACACACACACACTCAGTTTTGCCAAAATATTTGATATTAAGTCGTGATTAAAATCTTTGATTCTAAATCCCTTTTGCAAGCTCATTAAAAAAATATTTTATGCCATTTTATAATTAGTTGAAATAAAATCAAAATTAAAAAAATGGAAATATAATTTTAAAATGAAATTTTCAGTCCAAAATGTGTTGATTTAAATAATTATGAAATTATACGCTATAAATATTTGATCGTTATTATTTTTAATTCATCTCTAATATTAGTAAGTTAGAAATGACCTATGGTTGTTTTAAAAGTCTAAAAACATAATATCTTCATTTCTCTTTATTAGACGGATAGTGTATATTCTATTCGTTATTCCACATCTTTATTTCATCAATCTTTGCTCCAAAAGAATCAGAATGTAATCTTGAAAATGAATCCGCCTATGTGGGATCTGTAAACAGCTTTTTTACAAAGAAATCCATATTTCATTAAAAATTTATGAACTATTCCTGCCGTATATTTAAAAATAAATAAATTGCTTACGTTTCATCATCGGTTTTACAATGATTATGGGAATTTTCTCTTGCAAATTCTTTCCCTGAGCTAAAAATTCTATTGGCATTTAAATGTCTTTCAAAATCTCTGGATTTAATTCTTTTTGCAGCAGATGCCTGGCACGAAGCGTAGTTACAGTCATAAGCAGTTGCTCTTTGCAAAGTGTCTTTTGAAATGAATCCGAAATCCTTTCAGTTAATATGCTGATTTCCCTGGGCGCTGGACGCTGAGCCAGTAAAAGAACAGCGAGAAAAAGTTCACAAAGGATTCGACTAATCAAAGCGGATTGTTCTTCGATTTACTTATTTGTTTGGTTCCCGTTTTTTTTTTTTTTTTTTTTTTTTTCCCTCATCTATCCTCCATCGCGAATGTCTAATGTCTAATGTGTACAACGCTCTTCTTAACTTCTATTATTACTTTCTTTTCTTGGGTGCTTTGAAAACTGTTTGTGTAAATCTACCAATCAAGTCGTTTTTGCCTTTAAGAGTGGGGGTGTTACGGATACACTTTGCTTAGCCGCTTGACAATAGGAAGTATCTTCTTCTTCATCCACCTGCTCTGTCTGTTTTCTTTTTTCCCTCTCGTCTCTCCTTTCCCCCCTTTTTTATATCCCCCTTTTGCGAACTTCTAAACATTTTATAATTTTTTTCCCTTCTCTATTTGTCTTGGACTTGATCTGCTCTAATCTAAGAAAGTGAGACGCAATAAAAAGAATGGTGCAATTTACGCTTATTTATCGATAGTATCCTGAAGAAAAGACAGTGGGGGGTTTCTTTCTGGATGTGGTTACTATATAATGAAGAGACTCTTTCCATTATTAACAGAGATTCGAACGCAATAAAACGAAAGCAGTGAGAGACGGAGTACTTTAAAGGAAAAGAGAAAAGCCTCTAAAAAATAGATGGAAACGAAAGGAGGGGGAGGTTGGGTTTGAAAAGGAGGGCCAGGCCACAGCGCTTCCATTGACGAAGGCATTGAAGTGATTAGGTAGCGAATGGAGCTATTAAGATTCGGCGCTGCTTTCTACCCCAGCCGAATTAGGCGCATTCTCAACGTAGCTAAAATAGAGGATCCACCCTGCTGGTCTGTCAATCAGACTAATTATAGTTTAATGTCACTGGTGTCGACTTCGCTCATCAGGGCTCCCTTTCTCATTAGAGGAAGGGTCCACTGGAGAAGTCTCGAAATGTGGTCGCAGGCTTTTTCTGTAGCTCCCTCTTTTCAGCATCTATCCTCTATCTTCTTATCCTTTCTTCCAGAGCATTAATGATTTCATTAACAGTTCCCTTTTTTTTTCACTTCATCATCTCCCTCTCTTTCACTACTTACTCCCCCCCCCCTTCCGCAGGGAGCCAGATTTTTACCCATTCGCCCGCTGTGCCCCCACTTCCAGAGCCCCCCAAAGTTCTGTGAAAGGACTCGTTAGAGTAGCTCTCTTCTCTGTACCTTTTCAAAATAAGTATAAATAACCGAAGACTTTCCTGCTGCTACGAAATTTAAAACTAATTCTCGACTTGCTCACATCCTAAATAGCGTAGAATTCAATTAACCGAGAATAAAGTTTCTTCAGCATTTTGTATCTGCTGCTTATTAGTGCGAATGAGGACTGTGCTGTAGCGGTAGTGAATTTTTCTCTCCAACCCTGCTAAACTAACTCTTGGTCACCCAACATGCTTCTGAGTTTGCTTCTTTTTTCCTACCTGAAGGATTTTTTCTCTCTTTCCATTATTGATTGGGGACACCAAGAACTTGGTTGATTTTGATAAAGTATAGGGAAAGGGATATTCCTGTTTTTCATAAATTGAATGAAAACTTTTGAATTGCTGAAATGAGTTAGTAATCCCCCCCCCCCCTTCTCAAAAGTTTTGATTTAGCTGTGTCCGACTATTAGCTTTAAAACATGAATTGAGTTTCAAGGAACTGCTGCAGAAGTAGTCAATTATCTCACTTGTTGTGCATTACAAGTACTGTCATTTTCATAAGGAGCCCCACTCCCTTTTTATCAAAATTTGTACAATTTGGCTCCACAGAAAAACAAAGTAACGAAATGAGGTGACAAACACATTTAAAGTTACGTCTTTTTTTAAAAATAAGAAAACGAAGAAATGTAGGATATTCTAAATCTAATTTAACCTTGAAAACATTCTCTTTAATCGTATTTAACAAATTTTGTATAAGATGTTATCGGTTGAAGATACATGTTGATGATTGAAATTCCTGATCGTGTTATCATGCAGTGAGGAACGAAGCAAGGAAACACAATTCATTTCAATTATATGAGCGAGTATATTTATAAAAAAAATGAGTTTGAGATGAAAAAAATTAATTAAAAAAATATTTTCTTAGACCAGATGTTGCACTATCCATTCAGAAAAACCTAAAACTTAAAATTTGTTAACGACTGGTATTTCGAATCATTTCGTTTCTTAAAAAAATCTCCAAAATGTTTCTCAATATATAAATCAGTTTATCAGAAACATTATTCCTATCACTGATATCGGAGGGTGTTTTTTTTCCGAAAACTGAATTAGGTAGCGATTAAAAACAATACTAATTTTAGAACAGTAGTTGGTTTGTACAGACATTAAAAAATAAAATTATTACTTAAAAAAGATTGACAACTGGCGCATTTATAACTCTTTTAATTATAAATACCATGTGAATACAAAATCTGTTCATAAGAAGCATTATTCATTTTTGAGAGGTTATATTTCCAAAATCTAAATTCCATGGGAAAAAAAATGATTGCTGATGTTTTTGATCGGAAATTATTTCATCGTAACTGGAAATTATAAGAATTTCAATGAAAAATAATTAATAATTGTACCAGATATTACCTTTCTGATTAAAAAAAATAGCTAAATAAACGAAAACTTTTAAATACACAATTTAATTTAGTCTTTTTTACAGTTTTTTTAAAAAATATCTCCACTTCTTGTGTGTGTTTGTATTAGAGAGAGATAAAAAATAAAATATATTATTTTCCCTTCAATGCTGTGTTTTTCTTTGTCATGTCAAGATAGTTAATATATCTATCCTGGGTAAAATCTTAACGTTTACCGTTATCGTCGAACTCTGACTTAAGAACCCGATAGACGAGATTAGGTTATACTCGAGTTTCGTCTGAACACATTCTTTTTAGTTTTAATCCCGCATACAGTTGGCTGTATTATCTCTTGGACTCTTAAGCATTCTCTGAATTGTCTGATATGACTGTATAGATAAAGAGCTCTACATCGACTGGGATCAACCACCCTGTTGACAGTGAACTACTGAACCTTCAAAAGATGAACCAGTTTTCTTTTTTACTTTCCACCATTTTTTTTATGGAAATGAACTTCTTTAAATTATCAAGATTTAATGGAATGAGAAGTCAGTGAAAGCATATCTTTAATACCATTTTTTTTATGCAGAATTCGTTAATTTTCTTTTCATTTGTATATTTCTAAATCAAACATAAGATCTGCATTTGCAGAAGCTTACAAATTGGTTCCAGGGTCAATCAAGATCTGTGTGATTCACTATCTGCTCGTAAATATGAAGTGATATTACTTTAGTACTTTATACAAACACCAGCGGGAGTGGTCTCCATGAAACTTTCCAGCATACTCTCCAATAAATTTCTTATACCTTTCCCCTCACTTAAAATTATGGACCATGGGTAAGGATCGAATGCCGTGCAGGGTACACCTGAACAATAATTATGAAATATAGACATTTTTACTGAATTTATCGTGTGAATATGCATTTTGGACACCTATTTCAGGCCGATTGAAACCAAAATTTGACACTCAACTACAGTTGTAGTTCCTAGATAGCATATAGAATTTCATTAAATTATTACGTTTATATTTATAAAAGAATACAAACCCATAGACGGCCAAACCTTTCATGGATTGGACGCGTATACCAAATTTTGTCGCCTTAGATTTTTGTTTTGTTGTCATCGAATTCATTTATACTCGAACAACCAGACAGCCACTTCCTGTGTATGGATCTCGTTAAAAATTTATCGGAAATCTGCAAATCTCACTGAAATCCCATATACCAAATTTCATTCGTCTGGCTCAAAGCGTGTTTGAGTTATCGTAACAACAGATTGACAGGCAGACAAGACATAGTTCCAAAAATGTGTTTTTTCATTCTTAGGGAGGTTTGAAACGAGGAGATTTGGCAAAATCTCGAGTTCGAATTCTTTGATGATTACAATATTTTCTATGCACTTCGTATACTCGGAAGTAAACATCCTAAATAGTCACTGTAGGAAAAATAATTTTTTTAGTGATATTTTTAACTAAAATTGCAAGAATAGTAATATTAAATTAGTATTAAATAATTAGATAATTAATTGAAAATATTTTCATTTATCATAAACTTCGAAATATTTTCCTATGATAGCCTGTGAAATTTATATATAAACTAAAATTGCTATTGCAAATTCCGTCCGTGCAGTATATGTAACTTTATCAATTTAATTCTATTAATTCCTTTGAATCATTATGAAATATATATCTCGTCATCATAATTATTTTAATCAACAACTTAAATAATTAACTTTATCGTATTTTTAATGTTTTTTAATCTTTTGCAATGAATATTTAATGTTTTCAAAGACTAAACTTGCCAATCAGTTCAAATGGAACAATTCTGAATTTTCAATCTCTCTTATTCAACATTTTTTATTTAAATTAAAAACGAAATTTTCTTTACAATTTAATTTCTTTTGCTTGGTTCTATAAAGGGAATTCACATTTTTTATTTTCAATTAATCATATTTTTAATATAAAATGAACTTACTAAATACTTCTAACAGCGGATAGAAACAAATCTCATCCATTTATATTAGATTTTTTATTAAAATGCCTTTTCATTTAAAATTATATATATTTTTTTCTTATTTCCTCTTGTCGATATAATTTCTCTTTATCTTTTTAATAAGATCAACTTGAGCAGAGTATTTTTACACATTTCCCACTAAATAAATAATTTCAACTTCACTAACATCCCACGAAACCATAAATAATAATTCGCATAAATAAATAATAAGAGAACCATAATTAATGATAAAAAATAGAATTTAGTTAAATATATTTGTTACAATTTAATGAAATATTTTAAATCTAAGTACCCCTTTGGATTATATTTCAACTGACACAAAATAAGCTGACGGGAGCACTCGATTTTCACTATTCCAAAATTTATTTTCGCGGCCTTACTTAGAGTGGAGACAATTCATTTAAAGAAGCCCTCTTTTAAACAAAACAAAAGAAAACTTCTGAAAACCTGAAGGAGTGAGATCCACTCAACAGAACAACACCTCATTCCACGTGGCTTGGTAAAGCGTTTGGACACATATCCTTGGTAAAATGTTCGCGTGAAATCCCAGCACTCCGGAGTCCGTATTAATTACTTGCAGATGCAGGGCTGAGTGAGGCACTGGCAAGCCTAACTCGTGACCTGTAATGGCGACCTCTGTCAGAGGGACGAAGACCTTGATAGTCCCCAGGACTGATCCATGAGAGATCTTTTTTCATCTGTGTGAATCATTCCACACTTGCTCCTTGGCATCACGATAACATCCAACACCAGCAACATCTTGTAACGTGAATAAGACGGAAAGGGTTACAGTTGCAGGCCTCTTCCACTTCTTATAGCGCCAAGATTGTCGCCGTTTACACACGTTATTTATACCTCGTTTTATCCCTTTCCGCCAGAGTTGAAGGGACAGACTGCGAAAGAAAATCTTAGCCAATTCTTTGATCCATAGTTCTGATTCATCTCGATCGATTCTGGACTATGCATCTAAGTCAATCGAAATGATTATCAAAAAACTTCCCTTTTCGGATTTGAAAATGATTCTACAATGCATTTTTTTTAAAAAATCTGTATTTATATAAATAACACTCGAATATAGATTTTGAGCAGTAGACGGATTTTAACATTTTTTGAACAAAAGATGCCACGATTCTTTCATGTATATGTTTATATGCAAAAAATTCATGAGTTTAAATCTGAATGTTTCACACATGTTAATTGCGTATTTTCAAAAGATTTAGCTTTAAAATATGTAAAAAGTTCTAGAACGTGTAGGGCTCTGCAATTTATTAGTGTCCTACTTTTAAAAAATTAGAATTATGCGACGTTTTTTTGCTTAAATAAAATATAACCTTTTTCCGAATACAAAGGTTTTCAAGTGAATCTTCTATCTGAAAATATTTTTTTAACTAATGTACGATTAAAATAATTCTGAGTTGTGGATTGCAAATGTGTCTTGTACTTATAAAAATAAGGCAAAATTCTATTGTAATAAATGTTTTCATTGTAGTGACACCTTATTAACTTTTAACAGTTTTCTGTGATTATCTGTAAAAGTGCTGTTTGATTTAAGACCTATTAACGCTTTTCTAAACTGAACAATTAACTTTACGAATATTTCTTTGTTGCAGTGCCAGAAAAATGTAGCCTTATTTTATTTTACAATTGGGAAACTCACTTCAAAACAAATCCCTAGGGGTTAAACTGTAACCGAATCCTTTGTAAAAGTTATATTTCTTCGAAACTATATTTTTACTAAATTAAGAGCAATTAATGACAAAAGCAAAAGTCTGAATATGCATTTAAGAGCATACAGTATTTGCTTGGGGTTTGCTGCAGAACATTTTAAATTTTCACTTTTATTCATCCTGAAATATGAAATATCTTCAATATTATTCTGTCAAAGATAGATTTTTATGTCATTACTTTTCTTATTCCATGTGTTTACGCAGGCAATAACACGCCAAGAAGTGAGGAGCGAGTTAAAGGGGGGGGGGTATTTTCTACTTGCCCATATCGGTGTTTCTGTAGTCCCCTAAGTTCCCCTCTGAAAGTTCAAGAACCATCCTTGATTCCTCAGGGTGTTTCTTTCTCTCTACACATTTTTTTATATTCTTCATCTCTATGAAAGCTAGCTTTCGTCTTCATGCTGTGACCCAACTCTGGGCCCCCAAAATGACGTTCTTCCGGACTTGAAGCTGTAAATTACACAAGCGAGGGCGGTTTCAGAAAACTCTTTTTGTCAAGATAAGAGCTCGGCCAGCTTTTCGCATTTGCAGTTTTTGAAGTTCTTTGGAAGCTATGTTTCGGTTTTTATCCAGAGTATTTTGGCCACTGGGGGTACTTTGCTAGTTGCTTACCTTTTTAAAGCGGACTTCGATAAGGAGGTGGCCGAGGGGGTGGGAATGGTCTTTAAGTCTACTTTTGCGGAAATGTCCTCTAATTTTTAAACCGACAACGGTAGAGAATTTTGCAGTTTTACGTTTCTAGAAGTTTTCGGGGTCTCGGCTTATGGTTTCCGTTGTTAATCTTAATCTGTGAAATTTTTTTCTACGGCGACAGCTTTTTCGGAGACATTATGATAAAAGTGGGTAATGCATTAAAGCGTTCGGAGAAATCTTCCCAAACGTGAATATGTGAAAGACTGTTTCGGAGTGTGAAATCAGGATAAATTTTGCCATCTATATTGTGAAAAAAATTCTTAGATTTTTTTTTCTGAAGTTTTTTCTTAGGCTTCGCAATGTCGCAAATAAACATATTAAGCAAATACCTTTTCTACATTTCAATTACTTAAAAAAAGAATTTATTGAAGTATTACATAGAAAGCATGCGAATTAAAAAAATTAACAATTAAATGTATGATTATAAAAAAAAGGAGATGGAAGATAAATACGAAGTACTTAAATTCTCGTGTGAAATTTAAGTGAGCAATCTACACTGAGTGAAGTTTTCAACAGAAATGTTACATAAATGACGCTTTAATTTTGCATTTATGGTTTTTCTGCTGACATATAATGGTAAAATAAAAACATATTTTTTAAGTCTCTCTTTGAATGTTTCATTTATTAAACTCGATTAAAACTCTATATTATTTAATTACTAATTTATTTTAGGAATTTTAAAATTTGACATTTTATCTCCTTTTTTCGAAATTCTCTTGGTTCCGTAATATATTCTCTTTGTAGTAGCTAACATAAACAAACTTATGCTTTTGGAAACGAAAAGTACTAATTTTAAAACTTTTACTATTTCGTGTTATTTTCACTAATAAAATGAGTGTTATATTAGTTATATTTTATAGTTTATTAACTTCAATGATAACTTTATTTTATATTTTTATCGAGGTTTTATCACGAAAATAATGAACTCGGATGCGCCAAACCCAGAAAACCAATACTGAAGACTGCTATAAGCAGCTTAATTCCTGATACCTAAATTGAAATTCATATTGTAAAATAAATATATAATTAATATATTAATGCATTATTTAATAATATCTTTTCAATTGCGGATTTTCTTAATGATAAAAAGAACACTTTAAGCCCCATGCAATATTTGACTGCAAGAAATATTTCGATTCTAAAAAAATAATTTCTTTCCTTTCATTTTCTTTTACAAATTATACAACTCACAGATACTGCTCAATGATGGATGTTCTAATTAAAATATTTACCATCGTGTTTTCATATCAAGCTGAAAGAAAGTCACTTTTGTCTTATAACAGTTCATTGAATAATGTTTCTGTTGACCCTTAAAAAAATCCACTATTTTGAATCGATTCAATGATTTCAATTTCAATTATTTTATTTACATTTTTCTGGAAGATTGAAAGAATTTATTAGTTGCAAAAGTATTTGATGGAAGAAACACGACGAAACTTCACATGGAGAAAAGTCAGGAAAATAATTTCCATTTGTCAAGTGTTATTTATGCTGAAAATATTGCAGCTTTGAGGTATGCAACATTTATTGGAAGATTTTTAATTTGTTTTGCGTGTTATATTGACCCTGCATGATTACAATATATCACGCAGTTTATAAATAATGTTTTAATAATTGGCTCTTTAATTTGTTTAAATGCAATTTGCTTTTGCCATCCTTTTTCTAATTTTTTTATGTGGTGTCTTATATTTGCCTTTTATTCCTTGTACGTTGTAATACTAGCGCGACTTTTTGATTTCTAAAAAATGTTTTATGATTTTCAGTTTAAAAAACATTGAAATAATTCCAAATTTTGTATAAGCATGAAAATTACTCACTCTAAAAAGAAAGGTAGTTTTATGTATTGTTTTTACGTAAATGATTTATTGATTTACTTTCAAACTTTGTGAAGGAATTACATGTTTCTTAAAACTCTTTCTTTCTGGTCGTGACATATTATCAAAATCATTTATTTCAGTTTCGTTTATTTTTGATAATTTAAATAGATTGAATGGAGTATCATTAAATTAGGTTTCTAAAAGGAAAAGGAGTTTCTCTGAAATTTTCAAACTGTAAAATCTCAATTGTTTTCTGAGGTATTTGGTTGTTCTTAAAATCTCTTGAACGCTTTCATTTTTCGCTTTTAATAATACTTTTTAAAGAAATTTCTGACCAATAAATCTGTATCTTCGAGTTTTTTTTAAAATTCTGTTTAACATCATGAAAGGGAATGAATTATCTAGTTCTTATGAAGGACGTAATAAATTATTATTATTAATAATAATTTTAATTTCTATATTTGTGCCTATGTTATTAAAGTAACACAAACACAACTATATGAGCTAAAATAATTTACATTCCCAATTTTCGCTAACATGCCTACTTTTTAAATCAACCCTGAACAATAGATTGATTTTTTTTTAAAGTTGAAAATTTTATATTTAACTGGTAATAGTTATTAAAAATTCTAAATGTGAAGGAAGGAGTTGATTTTCATACAATGTTAATTTGAACTGGTGATAATTTTTGTATTAATATCAATTATTTTTAAAATCAAAGGAACTCTTGTATTATCAAATACGTATTCCGCCAAGAATCTTATTGTTTTAAACAGTTTCAAGGTTGTTATCTGAGGTTTTCTAAAAATAAAAATTCTAAAGTCGTTTAATCCCCCCCCCCCCCGCGCTAATATCGTTTTTAGCAATCCTAGTCAAGGTATCAATATCTTTGAGATCTGACCTCAGAAATCTACTGTGTTACTTTATCTTTTATTACATTTGTTTTAGTTTTGATTGCTTTTTGTCATTAGAAAATTTGTAAACAATTTAATCAGCACTTTACTAAAAAAAAAAAAATATCCATAAGTGCATCACTGCAACCAAATAAGGAAATTCTCTGAGGTTTATTATTTGAGGGTTTTAGGAGAATTTTCGGATGTTTTATACAAACCACTTCCATTTTTGGTTAGCGCTAATGCCTTTTAAAGGTAGCCCTCAGCAAGGGATCATTTTCTTCGAGGGTTGAATATTTTGGAGGCCAGTTAGTCATTTCTTGCTCCATTTTACGATAGGGGCTAATTTCGAAATGAGCTTACGTCTTCAGGGGGAAGCAGGGTCTGTTATTAGTTCCACCAGATGGCAGCATGTGTACGCAGTAGACCTTCTGTCATTCATCATCATCGGTTCCGAAATAATATTTTATTGATTCTTTCCACGTTAAATAAACGCCCGTAAAAGAGAGCGAGGAAGGAAAAACAATAATAAGGGTAATGATTTATTTTCTGTCTGATAGGCGCCGCTCATAAATCTCGATCCTGTAGGAAAAGCCAAACCAGAATCCAATAGTCTTTTCTTCACTTCCCGGTTTTCTTGGATGAGCCTTTCGTGAAGTTAGGCATGCCGAAAAACAAAATAAAGAGTTAGGCACGGAAAAGAAAAACAAAACAGCGGAATGCATTTTATTAAAAACGATCGATGAGCGAGAAGTTAGTTAAAAGTGGTGAGATTCTTGATCGCCTTACTTAACCTGGCTGTTGTTGAAGTGTTGTTGAGCCATACATTTTGATAAGTTGCCGCTGATGTTTAAACAGTCATGAATCAGTACTGTCTCACCACGTAATTAACTGATTTTTAACATGCGTTTTTTAATCTGGTTTTTAATAGATAGTGATAAAAACCTCTCACTTACTTCTTTCAGAATTCTTGAAAGATGAGGTATTATTTTCTTAAATGATAGGCATTGAGTTCAATGACATAGAACATGGTTGAATTTTCTTACCACATAAATATATTTTACGCCTAATAATTATTTAAAAAATATTTACTAATTGATATTTATTAATAGTACTTGAATTTCCCCTGCAGTGTAAAATAGGCATTATCTGTGAAAATTCACGCGTTTTCCAGTAACTTTTTTTGGAAATTTACATTTCTTCGATCAGGTTGTTACTCAAGATAAATGAAGTTTTAGAATTTAATTTGAGAATTCTTATACTAGTTGCTTTTTAATGCGTGTGTCAAATGTCGTCATCGTTCCACCTCCTGAGAAAAATCTGTTACTTATCAGTAGAACTTTCGAATCAACTTATTATTATTTTCTCGGCACTTATACAAAAACAGAAACTAATTAAAAATAGATTATTTAAAGAAAATTTCAGTTAAATAAAATACCATTTCTGCACATTTTGCTGAAAGTAAAAAATGATCACTAAAACATAATTTTTTATGTTACATGTAGTGATAAATAATAAAAGTATGAGATTTTTTTTTAATAATTTCATGGGAAAAATTAAGGAATCTGATCTGCTGCATATCAGATCTAATTTCTGTTAAATACATCTTGGATACACGCAACGACATTTCTGAACAATGGAAAAATAAAGTCCTATGATCTTTATCTGTTTTACTGAAGGTATTTGTTCCCACGTGGGACTAACTTTTTTCTCTTTTCAAGTGATATTTTTTCTGATAGTAATATTTATTTCGTTTTTCCCCTGGAGAGTTATACAAAACAATCCAAATGTGAGAAAATGTATTTATTCGACAATTTTCTTTGAATATTCAGTTTTTTTTTTTTTTTTTCCTTCTGTATATTGTGTAATCCCAAACCAACAAACGGCCTGTTAAAATCTTCTCTGATCATTAATCGTTGCCTGGATGATTATCTTCTGTATATTTCATATTTTTTCCTCATGACAGTCGTGAAATAATTTTTTTTTTTTTAAATCCGTAAACTAGGTTATTCTTTGTGGTAATGATATTATTTGTGTTTATTTTGTCCAATAAATCCTTGGTCGCTATTATCTAAAACATTATTTTAATTTTAAACATTTTATTAACTTCACTTTGCAATGCCGAGCACATAAATGCATAAAAGATAATATGGGTATTAAATGATAAGTTGAATTATAAATCTACGATTCATTTTGAAAATTTTAAGGATTTACTTTTTCTTTTATGATGATTTATTCTAATCTTTTACTGCCTTAAAGTAGATATTCGGAAAAAAGAATATCATTCTGAACTTTTAAAAATAAATTTCGAATTATTTTGTTTTATTTTTATTCTAGGTATATGTCCATTTAAATATTCTTTATATATTCATTTTTTGTATATCTATTTATCTTATTTTTAAATAAATCGTTTCATTTGTCGAATTGTAGTATACGATAAAATGCATTCATTTTTCCTTATTACCGGAAAGTAATAAAATATGATGATATATTTGCAACACTTTATGCGTAAATATTAATTTGACCTTAGTCTTTTATATATCAGGTACGTCCTGTAAATGATTTTAAATTTTGTTAATAAAACAATTGAAGTGCTCATAAATATACTTTGAATTTTTTTATTGTAAATTGTATTTAACATTTAATATAAAAAGCGTTTCAAAATTAAACTCAAAATATCGTTATAAATTATGAAAATATTGTAATAACTTCTGAAAGTCTCAGCGTATTTTGAAAAGTGTTCACCTGAAAGATCATCTATCTGTAAGATTATGACTAGTGCTGTAAGGAAATCTTTTGGAAAATTAAGATATTTATTACTCATTTTCTGACCGTCTCTGAATGGTAACAGTTTAGCTTTTTCTTTCAAAACTTTAAATTCTTTTTTTTTCTTTCAAATTATTCATAATGGTTTGCTTGCACCATTTTATGATGGTTTCCCAAATACCATATCTGACCACCAGCGTAGAAGTACCACAACCACACAAACCTAAATCTTATTCCACATCCTTCTCATTTTGAATGCACGTCCATCTTTGGATAGTTGCACTCTTCCTAAAGCACGAATCCATAAATTCATACCCAAAGTAAGTGGAATATCTAGCAGAGGCGGCAGCTTTTAACACTCAACACTATCGAACTCTTGGTGTGACAGTTAATGGAGCTAGAAAAACTTGCACAACGAGAAATTCACGTGGGGTGGGAAGGGGCATAATAGTTGCATAAGCTCTTCAAGAAGGCAATTTAAGCAAAGGCGGATAACTCCGAGATTAGCACTCATTCAGATTTCGACCTGTAAGTATAACTAGAGATAATTCTCAACTGGTCCTTTGTCAGTTCATGAGGTTGGGGTCACCTACAGAATGGCTCATAAAGTAGTCTAGTAGTCTTTAGTGACGGGAACGTATATCAGTCCTCCCATGACGTTTATGGGTATGCCATTTGTGTCTGTGCATTGTGGTAAAGGAACTTAATTCCTTGACCAAAAGGTGGCGCCTTTCCTCAATGTGTTGCATCACCCAAACAAAGCAGTTTCCATACCCATTATGGAAATAATTGTGGCACCCTCTTTAGGGATTAAGGCATTTTTGATCTGTTGTTGATAAAATGCCTCATCTAATAACAGGCGAGACGGAACTATTTTTTTAAAATGTGCCAGATTTTAGGGATATCTTTTATACACAAAGAAATTAACACTCCTTCGATCTTTCGATTACGAATTTTTGCTCATTTATAGTCATTTGTTTAGAGCTGAATCCCGGGTTCATGCTCTGCTTTGCTTCTCAGAAAAATAAACTCCATCCCATTTTCATCACCATACAATGCATGGATGAATAGATTTCAAAATAATCCTCTACAAGCTGAATAGCCTCTATCAAAACTGGAACTAAGTAAAAACAAAATTTTCAACTGATGGAAAGGTTATTTCTTGCTTTTGAAGTTTCCAAATAATATACAAATGAAAATGTAATGTAAAAACACTCTTAAAAAATGTGTTAATATATTTTAAATAAATGTTAATGTAAATAAATAGACGTGAAACTAGACAAAACTATTATAAAACATCCAAATAATATACAAATGAAAATGTAATGTAAAAACACTCTTTAAAAATGCGTTAATATATTTTAAATAAAAGTTAATGTATATAAATAGACGTGAAACTAGACAAAACTATTATTTAAAATTTAAATACGTTCGATAATAGTTGATTCAAGGATAAATATATTAGTGTTAGCATAAAGGAAAAGGATTCTTTTGAATTGGCCTCTAAATTGTCATACAGAATCAGTTTTAAATGACTTATTTGATATTTATATATCATCATTGGATTAAGCTTCCTTACCCTCAAACTAGCTATTAATTTCATTTATATTTTTTTGTAATGCGAGTTGAAACTTTTTCTAATTTTCGTCTCATCTGCTTTATATAATGTTTCTAAATTCATTTCGCCCACAATATGTAACCATCTTTACTATATTTTATATTCCGGGGAAAGACTTTAAAATGAGCTTTACCCCTTTTTTCATCCCAAGAAGTAATGTGTGTTCAATTCACGTTCTTTGTAAATTACTGAATTTCAAAAAAGTTTTCATACATTTATATGTATAAATCTAAGTTTTCCTTTAATTTCTTCGCTATATCTTTTCTAATAAATTCACGCGAGATTTGAAACTCTATTTAACATTCTCGTTAAGTGAATTTAATCTGTCATCTTTTGCAAATTCAATATTGATAACGGATTAATGAATTCCAATTTCGAACGTTTCGCAATATTCTTTTTATATAACATTTAGAATACAACTTTAGAGCATTTCATTTGATGTCTTAATGGAACAGGTGGCAGCTGCTTTTTACCTTATCGTACATCGCTCTTCAGTTTTTCAAATGAGAGTGATTACGGCTTCTTTATATTTCTGAGAAATGATCTACCAAAAAGTGTCGTTTAAAGTTTTCCATTTTAGTGTCTTTTCCATTTCTGTTGTCTTATCTGTATAAAAGCCTAAACTCATCATTTGCTCTTATCACTTCTAACTGTTCTAATTGAGTATAGCTGTTATAAGGACCTCGTAAGTGGTTAAGTGAATTAAATTGACTCCAAACTTTCTTTCATGCACCGCTTCTTTAAGAATGAACAATCCGTCTTAAGAAGAAAAAGAAAAAAAGGGAACGAATGTTGATCAGAAAATATAAGATGATAGTGAAACCGAGATCGCGTTGTGTTGCGGATTTTTCTTTCACATTTAATATGGATTGTGAGTAGCTATTCTGTGCATGTTATTTAAACGTGAATAAGATCAAGGTTAAGATAAAATCGTGTAAAAATGCTTACGGCTTCATTCAATCGGCATTTCCTTGTGCGAATTAACTTACATAAAGTTACATTTGATATGTCGTTCAGAATTGGAAATCAATTTCTTGAGGCACTTTTGAGCTGTAGATGATTATTTCATTTGATATGCGATTTTTAATTGATATGCATGACCAATTTAATACTAGGAAAGCTGTAGTGGCGAAATCTTGCCCTACATCCTTCATAATTTTAATTTAGTAATATATTTGATATTTCTTGAATGATTTGATACTTCTCACGTGGAAGGCATAGTGCCGGGGTGTCGCTACTATCGGTTGTGTAATCATAAAATAAAAACTAGATTGAATATTCGATTTATCCAATGTCAAAAAGCGTTGGAAAACAAATTGCCGATACACCAAAACTAAACTATATTTTTGATACTGGACTGAGAGATATTGGATATTGATAAAATATTATTCTTTCATATTTCAGATTAGATTAAACGAATTTTGATATCCTGTAGCAAGGCGTCTATCTCGTTAAGAACTAACACAGGCATGAATTCTACCTTTATTTAACCTTTTTTTAATGCGATATTTCATGCAAGTATTATTTTCATGCGTCCTTTTTCTCACTTCGGCCTTATGTCTATGTTTCGTGTCTATATTAATTCTCACTTCAAGTGAATTGTTTGCAAGATTGACAGTATACTAGCCTTTCTCATATTCCATGAAAACTCTAGAATATATGCACTTGGTTGAGTCTATATTTTTCGATATTTTGTAAAAAGAATACGCTTCTTTATCAGAATATGAGTTCTGTGTTGGCTGCAGTTGGGATAATACTGTCTTCAAAATTATTAAAGGTTAACTATGGGGCAGCGCAATGGCTAATATGATTGTAGTTTGTAAGTAGTCTCGCCTGATTTGCTTATCATGTGTAGGATCATACAAAAGAGACGTGTGCATATAAATTATGATATGAATGTAAATTCTGATAATTTATCAGTGATCTGTGAATATAAAGTTAGACTACATTGAGAGAGAGAGAGAGAGAGAGAGAGAGTCTTGTGAAATAAATAGCTTTAACGGGGTTAACTGGAAAACGACTTTTAGGCCTCCTAAATTTTGAAACATTCACGTGATAGCAATATTTCATAGTATGATATTAAAGAAACATGTGTGATTTTGTGAAAAAGTGTGATTTTTGAATTTACAGTTTTTATTTAACTGATTTACTTTTCGAATGCGACATTTAGTGATCCAGTTGCAAAGGATTATATTTGCTGCCGTCAATTGCGGTTTCTATGTTTGGCTGCCCAATGCTGCTGCTGAGGGAGGTGGTTGAAAAGGATTATATTCGCTCACGTCAGTTGCGGTTTAGGCGTTCTGTCTGTTCAATATCTTTGTCTAATTTACCGTTCGTGTAAAGAAGAGCGTGATCCTACAAGAAAATGCTGATCCCGGATCTCATCAGCATTTTCCTGGAAATTTTTCATTCCCACAGCAATTTAACGCTATGTTATGAGAGCGTTAATCCTTCAGCCTCGTGTCACAAAGTGTGGATCCTACTTGCAGTTTGAGAAGAGAGGGGAGGAAAAAATTATGAAGGTAAATAGAGCGGTTGCAAAATGGCAGGTAGAAGACAATTTTTAGCCCTGAGATATCCTTGTCAGCCGCCCCGGCCTTCCGCCCCTTTTTGAGCCCCTTCCACGACAGCTGCGACTGTCATGCTACCTGACAAGCGGAAGCGCCTATACTGCCGGAGAACAGCCTAATGATGGAATAATGATTTAATCTGCGCTGGTTTTGCTTCACTGCAACGCTTCTTCTTCCCACCAACCGTGCCTTTTTTTATGTTTGCTTTTCCCCTTCTTTTCTTTTACTAAAAGTTATCCTTTAATTCGCATACTCAAAACAAAATGCGTCTTTTCTGAAAGCCGCTTAAGAAGAGGGCCAAATCACACATTTTACTTTGAATACGCTGCAGGTCCTCATTTCTAACTATTGAAAATATTAGGTTCATTGTCTAATTAAAAATATTGGCTAATTATTTAAAGGAAGATAAGGGTATTCTTGCTTTAAAACACGCTTCTATTGTTGAATGAATGTGATATTATATTAAACTTTAGTTAAAATAAGATGGAACACTAAGTGAAAAAAAATACCACTATTTATACTACATGCCTCTCATACTTTATATTTGTCTGTGGAAGGAAACTAAATTTTAAATCGGATATTTTTAGAATTTAAACCTGGATTTTTATTGCAATAATTATGTTTATTACCTGCTATCATAAAATTCATTTTATTTGAATGATTTTAAAATTGCATTTCATCTGTTTTCTGATATATTTTTGAGTTTCAAGAAATACAGATATTTAATAAAATTGGTCTTCTCCCCTCAGTGCGAAATCAGAAATAATAGTAGTATCACTTAATATTGCTGACAAGAACTTCAGGTTATACTTATTTAATTTTTTTAATGATATTATCTTTAAAAACTTTTAAATGTAGAGCCTCAATGCGGAATTCATTCTGACTTATTACTTCAAATATATAAAGCACATTCGGAAAACCTTTATTATTTTTTGGAGTAATACTTCAAAAGTTACTTATTCTTTACTTATCGGGGCCTTCATTTCGAGCAAGTTTTCGATTTGTTTTATTTCAAGAATGATGTAGGAAAATGGTCATGTATATATTTAAGACTTTTCATTCTTTCAGACTGTCTATGTGATTAATTTATTGTCGTAGAAAAAATTATGAGAACATTTATATCTATGCCCTCTTCTTACAAGTACGAAGGAAAACTATTATCGAAAATATATAATAGAATGTTGATTCATATTTCCGAAATTTTTATCATTTATATTTTCTAATTAAGCTTATTTTGGTATCCCTGTTCGAAATTTTTCTGCACTTCAGAATCAGTTATTCGTGGATTTACCCCTTTTTTTTAATCAAGTTTCCATAATTTCTAGTTTCTAATTAAGCTTATTTTGGCCGAAATTTTTCTGCACTTCAGAATCAGTAATTAGTAGATTTACTATTTTATAAACTTTCCCAAATTTATAGAAAATGATGCATTTTTTAGCAGTTGTCGAAAATACAAAGGTAAATTTTTTTCACTGTTAAGAAAGCCCAATTTATCATAATTACTCGTTTTGGAATATTCTCAATGCTTAATTGTCACAGAACATGAGTTATAAAACTGCAGGAGGAAAACTGCTTTTAAATGCAAACATTAAATAAAATAATATCAAGTTGTTAGTTCTTTATGCATTTTGTATTATAAAAAACAAATAACACGATTTTATTTAATTGACAATAAATTTTAATTTTAATAAAAATTATGAAAAAATATTGCTTAATTAAACGAATCATCCTAACGAAAGATCTAATTGGACACAAAAAAATGAACTTGTGTTTGCTTGCGGATACAAATTATGGTTTCAAAATACGATTTGTGTTTCAAAGGATCATTTTACTACTCATTATGATACTTACGAAGAAAGTAGATGGTTTCTTTTCAGCCATTTTGTAAGCGCACATGTCTTCCCAACAACGAATTTTACGTTATTTTTGGAGAATCGTTTGTTTCTTACACGCATTAAATATTCTTATCTATTAATGTTAATACAGAAAGATAATAGGAAATTTGAAACTGCTCTCAATTTAATTTAATGATCTACGAAACAGGAGGACACTAGAGATGACTTGCGAAATACATTTGTTGCGACATCTAGCTTTGTCGTCTTCATATATGAAACTCATAAGCTGTATGCCATTTGCTATCTTAACCGGCTACCGATTGCATGCTCTTTAGTCATGTCGTCTGCATCTTGCCTCGAAGATGTAAAGGAAATGAAAGTAAGTTTAAACCCACAATTATAATTTAATCAACTTTCATTTAATAATGCTTACATAATTACTTGCAGATGATATCAGAATTTAGAATTAATGATAATCTGAATCTAAATATCAGAATATTATCTTAAACCTGAGTGCAATATTAAAATTATATTCTCGAAAAAGAGTTTAGAGTGTAGAGTTTAGTTCACGCAGAAAGGTAAAATTGATGTGCTCAGCTCTTCGTTGTGTGAACCATTTCAAATATCTTTCTAAGCATTTTCAGCGCACATTTTCTGTTCCAAGATTTTATGGCTAATAATGTTACTTTTATCTTAGTCAGTT
>JAPMOR010030334.1:25018-50280 GCA_026543865.1 Argiope aurantia | reverse complement strand
AATTATTCTCACTTTTCTTTACAGTTTATTTCTCTAAATTTTGACTTCCAATACAAAGTAAGTTCCATAAATTGATCCACAGATTAGAATAATTTAGATTTTTTTTCTATTTTTCAATAATTTATCCAACTAAAATTCAATAAATTTAGTTGGATAAAATTCGATAA
Source organism: Argiope aurantia (assembly GCA_026543865.1). Classification (NCBI taxonomy): domain Eukaryota; kingdom Metazoa; phylum Arthropoda; class Arachnida; order Araneae; family Araneidae; genus Argiope; species Argiope aurantia. Next base: position 50,113 of record JAPMOR010030334.1, on the reverse strand, counting down.
GCTACAATTGCAAAGATAATTCATTCCTTTGGGTATTTATTTTACCTCTCATATGAAATTTCATTTTGAAGTATTAATAGTTTTAGGTAAAAAGCATTTATTTATCTTTTTCTTTAAGCAAGAATTTTGTATTATGTGATTAGTGTTTTTATTTTTTTACATTCCACCTTTAACACAATCATAATTCATTCATTTAAAAAGTACAATGAATTTGCTAAATTAGACAAGAACGAAATTTTATTTTCTATAGTCTTCAATTCGTCTCATGATTAACCCTCTGTCTGCGTAATTATTTAAAATCACTGCTTAGATTCGATGTTTACAAATAAGTTCAAATATTTTTCAAAGAAAGTGAACTGATATTATATGTTACAACGATAGTAATATGTCATAATAAAAATCTGTAATCGTAAAAATAAGCACTCTAAACGGCGAAAAACGCGGGATGCCACAGAAAATGGACTGATTGCCAATGCACAGAAATCGCGGGATACGCAACTGGAGGGTTAAACTGATATTTGTACTACTGATAAGAATGAATGGTTGAGTTTTTCTGTCTCTCGCTCTATTTGTGTGTGCGGGGTCTGGAGCTTTCTATAGGTCAGAACGTCTGACTTGCAGCATATGCGTGTACACATCTTTTGACGCAATAATATTTAATTCGGTTTGATTTTTTTTTAATTTTAAGTAAAATTTTATTTATTAAAAAATTAGGCTGAATTTTGATGTTTTCCTGCGGTAATTTATGAAAATACTATTGTACAAGAATACATCTTACAAATTTGAAAAAAAAAATCTTTTAAAAAATATATTTTTAATGATACTGTAACAATTCAATAGTGATTCAAATTTTTCCAAAATTCTGGAAATTTTCAATAGTTTTTTTCCTAATGTCCAACAGTAGATTATATTATTTTCCTAAAATTAAAACCATTTTAATTTTTTATTAAATACTTTATCGCCCTCCCCCATTGTTATAAGCTAAAGAGGAACTAGTCAATGTTTCAGTATTTTACAAAACAAATAATAAAGAGAAGCAACAATATTGCCAAATTTAGAAGACAAAAAAAGAAATATGCGGTTCGGCTAATAACGCTATGGTGTTATGAGATAAGTACGGATTATCAGAAAAGATCATCTGTTCACTGAACACAGCATGTGCAGTAAACTGAAATAATGCAGCTTTAACTGTTGAGAGCTTGATGGAATACGTAAAATTACATTTAAACGATGTAATTGAAATTGAATTTAATCTTTATTCACGTCGACCCAGCTGGTCGCTGAAGGTGTCTAATAGGGTTTATACAAAAACTGACTTTTTGAAAAACCGGTTTTCGAATTTTTGTCAAAAAAAAAATTGAATAGGGAAAAATAAAATATTTTTCCCTATTCTATTTTTTTATTTTATTTTAATTTATATAAAATAACAAAAAACGAAATCGATTTTAAAGTCAAAATATAAAAAACAAAATTAAAGATTACATATACATATCACTTACACAAAATAAAGAAAACTATAAAAAAAAATTTCAAGTAATATTTATATTATTTTCACTAATTTTAATTTCTCCTAAGAAAATAGGATTTTAAACATAAAATATCCATTGAATGGTGGCTAAGTCTCGTTCTTATTTTGGACACAATATTGCCTGAAATTGAAAATACATCATCATGGCATCAAATTACAAATCTAAGTTTTTTCGTTTTGTTTTTTTGGTTTGTTCAAATAATGAAAATTCAGCTTTCTGTGTCTCTGGATTTGTAAGTTTTTCTTCAGGGTCTTCAAGGAAATAAACAATTATATTATTTCCAACAATTATTTTATGAACTGCTTTCAAATGATTATGTAGATTGCTCGTAGATGATCCTTTGCAGCTCAACATTTTATTGCAATGATTTCAGATTGCCTTATCTAGCCAGAACTTTTTGAAACTATCCCAAACTTCCGACTTACTCATTTTTATCTAAAAATGAAATTAAAGTTATTGAATAAATATTTTTGACGTTATTTTTATAATTATTTATTATTTTAACTATTAATATTAATGCAATTTAAAATAATCTAATCTACACATTTTCTAGAAATTTTGAAAAACACACACACACACACACTTTTTAATCTAATTCCGATTCTTGCTAAAGACATAATTTAAGTTAAAACGCTGCGAAAGGAAATATGGAATATTTTAACACCCGGTATTTTATTTAAAATTTCATTAAACATAAGCCAGAACTTCTTATTTTACACTAATTTTTGATAGAAGAAATTTATATAATAAAATTTAAATTTTAAAATGTAAAATAGAAAATATAAACATAAAAATTAAACATACTTAATACTTACGTTATTTTTGCCAAATATAACAACTTTATAGTTTTGTTTCCAGTTTTCACCTTCACAATATTAAGTAAATCTGCCGTGATTCGAGATAGATTCTGAGACCACATTTCTACAATTCCATTTCATTAAGGGGTGAGATGCGGAACGATGAGAACATTTGACCTTGGGTTTCTCGCATTTTCTCATACTTTTTAAGTTCTATTTTTTTCACGTGTATGTGAGTGTTATATCATTTCTGACAGCATTTTAATTTAACTGAATATTTCGTATTGATATGGTAGTTCAAGTGGTGTAAAAAAGCTTTCAAGAGTGGTACGAAGAAAATTTTATATGATATTAAATACTGTGATCAAGAAGCAGAAAACAGGGAATTATTTATTCCTTTCACACGTTCTTCGAAAGGAGCCAGGCAAATAGCTGACGTTTTTATTAGCACCGACTTCATATCGATAGACAAAACATCCGACGAGAAGCAAGAGATGAACTTCATCAAACTTTTGTTTCACCTAGAAAAAAAAGTGAAAAGGGATTTTCATGAAAAACATAAATTGACGAATTCGAGGGGCAACTGTGCAGTGCACAAGCACTGGCCAACGCAATTTGCAACGTTGAAAAAATGTGTTTGCTGCCCGTTGCATAGAATGAATAGCAAATCAGATAAGTTCAAAATTAATTTTTACATAATAATATGAATTCTTAAAACTGGTTTTCTTAATTTACAAACCGGTTTTCGAATGTGACCAATTTACTTTAAAAAACCGGTTTTTTAAAACCGGGTTTCAAAACCGTCAAATACTAGTGTCTAATTAGAAGTGCCTATTTGATTATATGAATGTATTTTTCCCCCTTTATTTACAACTTTTTCTCTTGCACTTTCTGTGAATAAGGTCGCTATTTCCTTTTCGTATTGATAAGTTTTCTTTTCGTTGATAACAGGGACGTGGAGAGGATTTTGCATTTAAAGCGCGGGGAAGGGGGAAGGGGTGTTAAGTACCGAAAATACAGTTTAACGAAACTAATCTCAAATTTCTTCACTAGTGTCTTTTTTCATGCCTCTACTCTGTTCCACTCATTTTGGGATAACGGACAAAGATAATTAATTATTCATGTGGTGTATGTAATACATCTTATCATTCATATATTTGTTTAAAAATTCGTTTCATTCGTACAAGCATGCGAAATACCAGGGATACATGTCCAAACTATGGGGCAAATATTTCGAAATCAAGTTCTTTCTTATAACACATGAGGCAAAACCTCCAAGGGGGAGGACTGACAATTATGGTGTCTGCCCCTCAGCCTTCAAATTGAAAAAAGATCTTGTACTCCATATGAAAACACGTGATGAGTAGAATCCTTTTAAGTGCAATGACTGCAATAAAAACTTTTTATGTAAAATTGGTCTTAAAATTCACATGACAGAACATTCGGATAAAGAATCTCATATGGTCTCATATATCCAATTTGAGGGCGGAAATTACACGAACTATTAATTTGGAGAGCAGAACTGCTGCACAAAGCTCCAATTTCGGAATTTTCAGATGTTTTAATGGTGATACTTTGGACTTACTCTAGTTACTAATTTTACAGACACTTCACCAGTCTTTGAATGCAATTTGCAGTAAATCGCTGCTCTATAAGCGACTCTCTAGCATCCTCAAAGCCATGTAATTCAATCAAATCTAAGCTCGAAAGTAATAGACACCTGTCAACTCTAATACCGTTGATAAATTGAAGAGCCGATGAAAATCATAACAATTCGTTCTTTTTCCCTGTAGGGAGAGAATCGCTCCAGTTTAATTCCAATCACCATAACCGCTGAAAAAATATTTTTGCTCTTGTAACCACTGGTCTTTAAATACCGAGTGGATCAAAGAAACGAGCTATGGTTGAAAACATTTCACGTTTTGTCATCGAAATCCTCACTCCACACTTTGAACATAAAACAGTCGTCTTAAATTTCCGAATAAAACCCAGTGCTTTGGTTTCTTCTGCATAAGAGAAGGGTTATGATTCGTTATTTACTGCGAGCTCCGCAGTGTTACTGCACCATTTGTCAAAACCTTCCGCTACACAATATCTCAATCAACTCTCGTTGGAGCGTTTTTGCAGATTCTAAGCAATCAGAACCAGAAAGAACATCATCCATATAGAAGTCATTCTCTAACACAATTAACACTGCTGCAGGATATCTCTTTCCTTTATCAATCGCAAGTTGCTTTAAAGTTCTCATTGCCAAAAAAGGAGCACTTGTTATTTCGTAACTGTAGTCAACTCGAAAGTCTTGACAAGTTCCTCAAGGATTTCCTTCCACAATATTTTTTGGCAACTTTCTTTGATAAGGATGCATTATTAAGTAGTGTGTGCAGCTGTTACTGAGGTTGGTGTATTGTGTGAGTTTTTGTCATTCATAACGATATGCCTATGGGAGTATATTTTATTATAATTTTAAAAAATCATGTTATTTGATATTTTATACTACTTTTGAAGCTGTGAAGTGGTGGAATTATATAGGTCTCGCCTTGTGGAAAAAGAATTTATTAAAATGTTGCTTTTCTTATTTGTAATAATTTTTTTAATGTTAAACAATTGAATTTAATGTTTTTCCATTTCTTTTTATAATTTTATACGACTAGGGTTTTTTATTTTCTTTAAAATCGTTTACCCTCAGAGTTATTGGTATGTCGCTTCAATTTGACACTTTGGGAACTCAAGTCGTGAAGTATTCCTTAATGAAAGGGAAAAGTGTAACTTATAAGGATCATAATAGCTCATAATTGTAATACTATCTTTATCTTTAAGCGGGAAAATCAATATTACAACTAATTGATACAGAATAAAGGCAAGATTCAGAATGGTTCTCTTCACTTGATTGTTAAAAATATCTGATTTATAATTAACAAATTTTTTCCTTGATGCACTCCGTCAGAAAATCCCGAGTTGGAAGTAAATTAAAAATGATATGTGATGGCCAATATAAGTTATTACATTCACTTCTACAAGAGTTTTGAAAATTGATATAATTTGTAATTTTATTTAATTCATTCTTCCTGACACAGGGTCACTTTGGAAAATGAATTCAATTTCTTAGGAGTAAGTAATTTACCTAGTTTCTGAGGAGTTTTACGAAGGAATTATTAAGTGTTACTAGGAACTTCTATGATTCAAAATTAATTTTTTCGTTAAATTTTACTTTGTTAAAAATTAAGATTCCTTTTTTTTACAAAATAAATTTTGCTTCGATTATCAGACTGAAATTTTACGCGGCACCTCACGCTATTGTGTTTTTCCTTATAACCATTTTGAAGTCTTATTCTCCTATTTATAAAGCTTAAATTAATTTAATAAAGTAGATTTTGGTTGCAAGATGGGAATTCTTCCTACATGGAAATTATATTAATTCTGGTTTCATTCCAACCTCAAATATCAGCGTTAAAACGAAAACATATTTGTCTGCGGTGAAATACACAAAATTACTTTAGTTGCCAGTTTTAGTAGCATTAGCGTTTAGTGGAGCGTTTTGTCTTTAGATTTTTCTCGTATAACTCAGCAATATGGCGTATTTCGTAAAATAATGAAGATAACGGAATAAACTTTTGAGTCTCCTGCATCTAACCAATATGAGTTTGAAATTTTTTAAAGACCTATTAGTTTGATGTTTAGGGCTAAGTAAATTTCATTTGTCCTGCTCGTTTCTTTTGAATTATTGAGCTCATATAACCAATAATTTAGTCCAAAAATTATTGGACGAAATTATCGCACCAAAACTGCATTTTGGCGCGAATATGACAGTGAAGTAAATCTTTCCATCTGCGTTTGAGTTATCATATCAATACACAAGCAACATATATTTAATTATTGATGCAATTTGTCGAAAATTTCATACATATCTAGAATTTTAGATATGTGATTTGATCTTGTTTCATCGTCTAATGCACTGCATTTTGTGTTATCGTATTTCCATGCAAATGAACTAAAGTACAGATCAGCCCATTGACAAATTTCGGCCAAATTGGTGTAAATCTATTTTTTTTTGTAATCATAATACACTAATACACTAAATTTCATCCAATTATCATTCCGTCTCTAAGTTGACCCCCTATTCCAAAATTTCTTTCACATTCGAAGAGAGGTAGACGTAGAATTTGTTTTGACGATTACAGTATAAGTAAAAAGTTAGTTAAACTCTCACTTTTGAAAGTTTTTAGCTTAGAAATTTTTAATTGTATATGACAGTATCGCTTATTTACTTCATAATTTGTAATCGGAAGTTTGATGAAAGGCAGGCACTGACATGTTTGTATCAAATCTGGATTACGCATGAATGAAAAGAGGAATTCTGCTAAAGCAGAACTATACTGGAGTTCTTAGAACTGAAAATGAACGAACGGAACATTTTAGAAATACTCTGAGATGAAATTGTTATAAATTTAAAATAAAATGTTGTATACAAAACTAGATATGTAATAAATGAAACGAATTATTCAAAAAACTGTTCATTCTTAAAATAAGAGAAATTTTTAAAAGCTTAGAAAATAAAATGTATTATATTACAGATATTGGTTTGCAGATAATTATGGAAAACTTCGAAGTGGCGTGGTTACAGTACATATAGTAGAGATTTATTTTTTGTAAATTGTAAGAAATGTTGCCTTTCTCAATTTTTAGATAAATTCCTTTACACCACTGATACTTTTTTTGTATCGAGTTCGCTTTTCTGCCTTTCATTCCTGAAAGCAAACTCACTTGCTCCGTTGAAATGTTTTGAACTATTTTTAAGTTTATAGGACGCATTAGAATTGCAACCTATGGCTCTCGAATAAGAATGAAACTATTCTTAATCTTCAAATATTTTGTATAAAAAGTTTTGAAATAGCAATTATTCTACAATTTAGTTAGATGAGCTAACTAGTGTTTTCCGATGTGACAGTGAGGGAAAGGCAACGAGAAGGTTTTCTGTGAAGCTGCGGATAAAAATGTGGAAGATTATACAAAATATCTTGGTGTTTACTTCGTTTAGACCTGAAAGATTCGAGGTTCATTACTGTGAAATTTTCTTATAATAAGATGGTGGAAAATAGACTTCAATCTGTTTTAATTACATGATAGCATATTCAACTTTATAACTGGATATGAAAAAAAAATCGAATTTTTTTCTACTGTAGAGAATTTTCCATCGTATGTTGTGAATACATATGTGCATCTGCACAAAAAGATTAATTTTTCAAATGTAAAAGTGCGAATCATCGTAGTAAGAAACTGTTGTATATTTTAAATCCATTTAGTCTGGTTTTCTTTTAATAACGATTAGCAAGAAATCAAGTTTTTTAGATAAATTTTGTATTTCCAGTTTTTACCATTTTGACCATTAAGTAACAGGCCACATCAATTTGGATTTTTATATATAAAAAAAATGTTGGATTGTTTTGGTAGCCTATTTTTGACTTTTAAATATATATATATATATATAAGGCACAATTAATACTTTTAGCAGACTTATATGTTTAAAGTCTTGCATCTGAGAATTCAAAAGATTTCTCTTAAAAGATTTGCATAGAATGAAAATCAAAGAAATTTGTTTTGAAACAATTTTAACAAAAGATGGAAATGTTTATCACTAAAAAATTTAATAGTGAGATTCAAAATCTGAGTAAGTCTGTATCTTTTAACTAGGGTGAATGAAATTGAATTTTTTAACTGTAATCAGAGACCACTGTTAAATTCGAAATTAGATTGAGACAAATATTAAACTTTATTGCCATTTATTTTGGCAGTTTGAATCAGTTGGATACTTGACTAGAATTAAGGTGGAGATCAAAACTTGCTTTTTCTTCCACTAACTAGGAAATATGTTATTTCTGATTCCACTCTCATTTTAAAGCTTTATTTGGTTTCAGCTCAATCGCTGTTTCTAAATTAATTGCAATTAAACTGATTGTTCTAGGAATGATTTTGCAATACTTTAGACTTCACACTCACTGCTAAACTCGTATTCTACCTTATACTTCAAGTAATGAAGTTAAAGATCTTTAGATTTTTTATCATTTACTTTTATTCCAATATTTAGCCTCCAAAATGGACTAAGTTAGCCATATCAACGCATTTGGTGTACACGCATTTATGTACAAAATGAATACTTGTTCATTTATCGCACATTTGGACAAAATCCATTTCTTGATGCACTTTAATCAAGGCTAAAAATAAGCAAATGCCCTAATTTATCCAGTTGAAGTTCCCTGTTTCATCAATTTTAAAGACTGCCAATTGCCAATTTTAAAGGATGGGCGATCTCTTCGATATAAATACCTTGTGTTTAGCGCAAAATGATCAGGCTTGACCTTTGCACCATAAAATGTCAATCAAGCAAGCAATGGATCTATCAATCTTTATTTCCAAAGAAGATATATTAAGCTATCCAAACTGCTGGAATCTCTCTAATAAACATCAGAGCTCTACTGGAACGTTTCCTAAAATACCAAGAGTCAGTAGGGAAAAAAAAGTAGAGCCTTCTTCACAGTCTTTGTACAGTGGAATAAAAATTCACTAAAAGCGAAAGTTCAAGTCTCAGTGTTGTGAATATGCTGTAGCAGATTTATCCAGTTAAGCTGCCATATTATTTTCTGCCTAGTGTAATAAAGAAAAGAGCTCACTGACGATGGACTGACATTTTACAATATTCATAATCGTCAGTTAAGCGCTATTAGAAATAGATGACCAATATATATATATTAACTTTGGGCACGGCTATTTCTTAAATTTGTGTTTGTTGTATTTATTTAAACTAGAAGTATTGTTTTAGAAATAATTGACAATAGGAATTCACTTAGAGTTGGCGTAAATAGATCAGAACGTTTTGAAACTATGCAATTTTTAATACTGAAATGACATCTGATTTACCTAAGTGATCGCCCCCCCCGGGGGCACCTCGAAATGAGGATGAGATGCTTCCGGCATGGTGGTTGGATCTCGCCACCCTGGAGGGATCTGACTCTTCCCATCAATGACGGGACGTACTCTCTTCGGAGAGGGTTGTACCATGGCATACCGTGGATTTGAAATTTTTTATGCCTTTAAACTTCATTTGTTTCATGCAAAATACTTACTGTGTATTTTAGTTATTTCTTTCTGAAATTTTATACAGCTGTTTTAGTGATAATACAATATTTTATGATTTTTCAGAATTTAATTATCCGTTAACCGATTTTTTTAGTAAGATTTTGATTCCAGATGTGTATCATTTAAAAGGGAATTTAAGAAAATAATTTTTAGAATTCATATTTATAATAATGAAGTACATGAAAGATTAAAGTTGGGTATTAATAAGTTGGTTTTTAAACTTAATTTTTTTCAAATATGGACGTTAAAAATTCATTATCTTAAGGTGTTAATAGATATGACTAAAAAAGTTGATACGTTGCATTGAAAAGTTGATAATTTGCACATAAAAAGCTGAAATAGTGTATTAATGTAATTAAAATTCCATTAGATTTCTTTGATTTTATTTTAGGTTCATGTCTACATTGAACATTTCTTTAAAATACTTGCAAAGCATTTTTCATTTTTTTCGTTCTTTATCAATATATTTTTTAGTTTTGTAAGATATTCATCTGTTTTACTATCCATGTTCTCCAGAGATGTCATTTCTCTCGTTGTTATCGGCATCAGAGACTATGTGGCGTTTGTGTTGCCCTATGTAACTGCCTCCTCCTTTGTAAACGCATCGTTCATTGGCACCATCTGTCCTGAATGCACTGAAAATATTTTGAAGACAGCCTCGAAGTTTGACAGGTGAATCCAGCTATCTCAAGGACGTAATGAGTTGCTTTTGTTGGTATTATATCACAGCATTATTAATTTAGAAACATCTTTCTTAAACTGATTTTATGTCTAATGGTATTTTAGCAAGGTTCTTACGGATGTTTCTTCTTTACATATCTCTGCTGAGATTTGTCAAATTGCGAGAGAAGGAAATAATGGATTTTCTTTTTCAAATTTTTAAAAACTGTCAATTTTTTTATTCCCATTTTCATATAAAGGAGATGTTTCCTTTCTTCTCCTTTGGCATCTGGGATTTCAGTTGGCTCGTTCGCGTACAATCGAACTGAAAATTGATTTCTTCCTGATCATAATCTAAACCCAACTCACACAACTCGTACTTTTAAATAAACAATTCCACATATTCAGGAATATAGAGAACGGCAAATAGTTTGTTATCTCGTCAACGAAATTTTATACAGACGAAATTTTACTGGTCGAAATTTTATACAGACGTCCAATTTATGTAATAAATCATATTATAAAATTTCATCTGGCTAACTCGGTTTCTTTTCAATTATCGTGCTTAAATGCAAGTCAGACAGACAGGCTTCCACTGGGCGGATTTCTTCAAAGATGTGAGAAAAATTCATTTTTTTTTTCTTTTCTATATAACTTAATGCACCAATATGACTCTTCTAACTAAATCATCACGCTGATATAAGACTGAAGCAAAAATCTAATTTCAAAATTTTTCTCTTTTTTTGTAAACTTGTCCATGTCTTTTGCTATAGAACTGCTTTCATTAACCCTCAAGTCTGAATATTAGTGGAAGGTGGAGATACAGGAAATGGCTGCGGGACGTGTTCTGGGACTTGGGGGACGTGCTTCTGTCAAAATTCATCCTCTATTGTCAAGATGTTCTATTCTGCAGCTCATTAAATTTACTTTGTTTCGAATAACGTCATGTTGGTGTGGAAATTTACAATCGTCTTCTGCTTTTCGTACCGAACTGAACTTGCTGCAGATTAATAGTTTTAGTAATAGTTTTCATTAACGGTTGATATTAATCAGAACAGAAACTTTGCCAAAAATATAACAATTTTGCTGAAGCTGCATTTACCAAATTCCATCAGTCTAACATGTTGCATGAGTCAAGTTATTTCATAATTCATGAAAGAGATGTAAATTTAGGTAAATCCTTCAACATGCATTCATTGCATTTCAAAAATTAAAATTATTCTGTTTTGTTTTTAGACAAATGCATTTATCAACAGAAATACACTTGTCAACAGAACTTTATTAACAGAAACACACACAGAAATACACATTTAAACAGTCAAAAAAAATTTCAGTTGCGCATTTGGCATTTTATGTTAAGGGTAACTGCTCAGTCTAATTGTATCATAATTTATGCTCTTGTTTATTTAAACTTACTTTAATGTAACAGTTATTTTTGTTCATTTCATTTATAACTCATTGATTGCAGTCATAAATAATAATAATATTTAATTGAATAATTTTTGGTAAATATCTGTTTATTTCTCCAAAACTAATTTCAAACTGAATGATTTTCCAGTAAAGATTTGGAGTATCGTAAAGCGGTTCCAGCCGGTTTTCTCCTCTTTCTTTAACGATTTCTTTAAAAAAACGATTTTTTTTTTCATCACATTTAGAGTTAAATTTAAAAACGCGCGAAAAGAAAAGCAATTACATTTTAATATATTTATTCATTTGGCAGGTATTATATAAAATTATTTTTAATAAGATCAAACTAGAATGGAGGGTTTTGATCAATTTTTTTAAACAACTTTCTGTTCAATCCTCAACTGTTGAAAAATGCCTAATTTCCAATAACATTCATTACAATTTGAATGCTGTTATGGTCCCTTAAAAAATATTTTACAAACTTATTTATTATATTGCTTTCTCAAAATATTGTCGCTTTAAGTCTATCAGTTGACGGAAAGATTAATTTAACCATAAATTTTCACTCGTGAAATTGTATTTTATGTTAAAATGACTTTCTAAATCAGAAATATTTGTTCTCGGAGAGATGAATAATAAAAATGGCGAAGTTCAAATGATTGGCAACCAAATAAGATTTACCAAACGATTTTTCTTTTCTAAATTAAACTGCGTATTATAAGACAAACAATTGTTTTAAAATAATTTATAGCATATTGAAGACTTAAAATTTAATTTGTTTGAAAAAATCCCACAAGCTTTTAAATTCATGTGAATAAGAAGGAATTCTTATACTTTTACATTTTGCCAATTTCCTTTTTTATTCTTTCATAACACACATTTTGAGACTTCAATTGCAGATTACTTAATATTTAGACTAACTTATTGGAAAAATATCAAATTTATATAGACAAATTAGGAAAGTGCAATTTCTGATTCAAAAACTTAACTTTTTAACTTTTGATTTAAAACTTAACTTTATTTTAACTTAACTTTAAAACGTTAACTTATAAAAACTAAACTTAGATTTATGGATGTATTTGAACAGTCATAAATATTCTTTCTCTTTGTGTGAGACAAAAGGACAGTTTTAAAATATGTAGCTGCTTATTTTGGATGCCATGTTACACTTTATCTCCATTAATGAAAGTTTCCTTCTGAAGTATATGTCAACTTTTTAATATTATTTGAAGCAGAAAACTCTACTCGTTCACTTTTACAAAACAAGATCGAGAACTTTTATCGGTTTTGTAACGTTTGACGGAATGGAATGATTCATAAATTTTATATTTTTGTGATGAGTTTTATCGCTATTATTATTACCGAGTATAGTTCCGAAATATATTTATTTTAACTGTTACAGGAGCTGATATGCTAATTTTATATTTTTAATGTACATGTCGGGAATCAATCTGAAGCCTTTAGACGTATTTCCTTTGAATTCAAGGGGAAAAAAACCCACTCAAAGGCAATGGTTTAATGCGAGATCAGTGAATATCAGGAATTTAAATACTTTATTTTCGTCTATGGTAACTGAAAACAAGTGCAGCATTTTTGAGCAGAGAAACGGATAATGAACTAAGTAGGTCCGTTCGAAACTTTTATTTTCTCGCAGATTTTAGAAATATTTAAAATATTCTAATTAGTTAAAAAAAATGTATCCCTAAATGTTTGTTATATATCCACATTAAGATATCAAAGTCCGAAAGAGGTATTTTCGAAAATAAGTATTAAATTTGATCTATGTTTAGTTAAAAATTATTGATTTAAATCGAATTTCGAATGTCAGCGAGAAGTATGTCTGTCTAATGGTATAAATAAGCACCCGACAACTCAAAAGATCGTAAAGAAGTAAGCGAATGAAACATGCAGCGTAACGCTCACATCAGAATTCGTGTCTCGAAAGATGAAAATGTGCGAGAAGAGAAAACAGTTCCTGATTTCCACACAGCACCAACGCATTCGCGTAGCAGTAATAGAATCGAAGTAAATGTGATATGATCCACATCAAAATATTTCTATGAATTCGAGAAAAATACATTTCTCAATTATGTCTTTCCTTCAGTGTATTCGAGAGCAGAATAGTCGAAAAATGCTATACGAATGAAATTTGGTTCACGTTCTTCAATTCTGAAGATAATATTTTTGACAATACGCTGTGTAACTCGATAACTAAAGATAAACATAGATCTAGATAGCTGAATTAGGTATACTGTTTTATTACTACAAACATCTCTATAAAATGTTAGATCAATTAAGCCAACGGTATGACTGTTTGACGTTCTCTGTATTCGTGCGTACGTGAAAACGTCAGTTCAAACACAAAACAAATCAAACGGGTGACATTTAGGTTTTGAACTTTTTACAAAAGTTTAAGATATTTTTGCAGTTTGATCAATGGCTGACTATCCGCTCGTCTATGAATAAGATCACTGAAATGCACAACAGACAAGTTGCTGGCATTTGCCGCATTGTCTTGCAACCCAAAATAGTAGACATGGAACAAATTTCGTTTGATTTGGCTAATTGTTCTATGAGGCATTTTGATGAAATTTGTTGAGTAAATATCTATCTGAGTGAAGGTCCAGGGTTATGTATCTATACTAGTATAATAAATGTGAAAGATGGGATGGATGGATGGATGTTTGTTAGTTAATCACGTCAGAACGGCTAAATGGAATTGAATGAAATATAGCACAGCGGTAGATTATAGTCTGGAATAGGACATATGCTACTATTTATTACGGTTAATTGAATGTTTATTTTTTCATTAATTAAAAACTAACTTCCTCGCCAGAAATGAGGTCAAATCCCACCAAAAATGAATAAGGCTTCAGGTTTTTTTCACCCACGCTAACAAGGCTAGGCTTAACACGTTTTGTACCGAATATTTCAAACGACTCTATTTACTTTCTTAGTATTTGATGCATTTAAAATTAAACATTGATAATTAATCGATCCTTCAGATTTATTGTGTTTTCATTTTAATTAAAAGTTTAAAAATTATGTGTATTATACTATTATAGCTATCTGAATTTCGATCGATAAATAAAAAAGACTTGACTTGATTTTAAAGAAACATGGACTTGGTTTGCTGTTTGGTTTTATTTCAGGTATACTATGTAAATAAATTGTTTTTAGATTAGTTGAGTGTTTTTGTAACTAAATTGTATTTATGCTGGTTATATATTTTTCGTATATGCTTATAGTTTTAAGTGCATTTTTAAAAGTCAGTTTTAATTTTTTTGCATTTATTATTATTTGATAGTTTTTTGAAATGCACAGAAAGCGCATATCTAATGTTTCGAAGTGGGGACGTCACAGCCTAACTCGCGAATTTAATTTTAATTCTTTTGACAATTTGCGTTTTCGAAGACATAGAAGAGACATTTTGCATTTTTAAATTCGTTTTAATCCTTCCCGGGAAGCATAATTTATTTACAAGAAGGCGCGGACAAGGAGCGTCCGCCACAGCAACAGATTAGAGAAGAAGTGGCGTTAAAAAAGAGAAACAAATTATCTCTGTTTTATAAAACACGAGGTACTGATAGGGACAAAAAAAAATTTTACAGTGCTGATAGACTATTAAAATTCCGATGGGGATTTTGACATATGTCAATTCTGATAAGGACAACACAGGCATCTTTTAAAAAGAATGTGCTTAACGGACATTTTTCTAGCTCTTCACGCAGGAGGGTGTGAAAGTGTCGGCTTTTAGCCGATTCAGAAATTTTATAAATCTTCTCTTGAATTAATTAAGTAGAGAAAGTGGAGTTATTGGATCAGGAAATAAGAGAATGAAATTACTATGGGCTAAATTAAGATGAAGCTTTGTAAATTAATTTGGATTAAATTAAGTGTTTAAAATACACACAGACACACACACACATATCGCCAAATCTACATTCAATCCTAATTAATTTCTTATTTTTTTCTTAATTTAATCCATACTGACTTCATGCTAAAATGTTCTCTTATTTCCTGATTCAATTCCATCTTTTTTTATTTAATTAATGCTACACCAGAAATTCGTTTATGTTAAATTAGTGTGTGATTCTTGTAATATGAGCATCTCTAAGCATTAATCTCAACCGAGATTTCCCCTAGTGCTCGTGAGAGATATTTGATTTGATATATAATCCGATTAGTAGAGGCCTGTTTTTCGAGCCAGAGTTAATATGTCTCTACACGTGGGGGCTCGGCCGGGATGCAATGACCTAGGAAATAGAAAAATAATCTTCGATCCGGTAAGAAATCCGGAAATTTCACCATTAGTTTTCGTCAAATTATCTTCAGATCGGCAGTGGCCGACAAAATTTTTCAAGAAAATCTTCGGTTCGGCAGTGGCCGGTAAATTGTGAAGTTCATGCAGAATATTATCTCAACGGATATAATTGAAGAAGAACAGGTAGGAGAATTTTCTATATCATTTTGAATAAAGAATCTTGCAAGCTGTTCGCGCGCTTTTCTCCATCGCGTCTGACCACGTGACTCAATGTAATCATGTGACTCGATGTAATCACGTGACGCAATGCGTTGATATATTTTTCTCTGTTCTGTGTTGTGTTGTAATACATTCGAGTACGAGTTCCTGATCAGTTCTGACGTGTCTCGTATGAGCTCCTGATAGTACTGGCCACTTCCGATCTTGCCGAACACAACAAGTTGCCCGACCCGTCCGTCCTTTTTAAGATTAGCCTGTGGAAGGGACAACAAAGATATGTCCGACGATGAGGAACCGTCGAAACGTCTATGCGTTGACGACAGCATGGTTATAGATGTAACCCATAATAACATAGAGTCATGTAGTAATTGCGTTAGGCGCAAAGAAGTGAAGGTACAGGCACTAATGACCCAATCGGATCTTGAGTGCTGCATGGCAAAATTGCGTATGATGGATGAAGAGCTAGACCAGGATCAGCTAGAGAGAGATGATATATACAAGGGACTTCATGCACAGAGGATCACCAAAATTAAGGAGTTGGGGCACCTGAGAGGTCTGTTGCCTTCATTATTTGCTTGTGAATTCCCGGATAGGTGTTTGATTAATAAGGCAGAAAATTTCCCAGCACTTAAAAATCAACAAAAATTCCAAACTGTCCCTAAAAGAAAAGCAGCCAGAAACCCACAAATCCCCCATGAACAGGCCCCAATTCCTACCGCTAATAAATACGAAATAAAGTGACAAATACCCCCTCCAATAACAATAATGAAGAAGAAAAAATAGAAAGATTACCTCCCATAATGCTTAAATTTGTTACTGACTATGACAAAATTATTGAAATACTCAAATCCGAATCCACCGTCACTGAGGCTAGGTTAGGAAATGGGTTCATTAAAAGTTTTACGGATACAATAGCAAACCACGAAAAAATCCAGGAAATTTGCAAACTTAATAAGTTTAAATTCTATGTAATTCCCCCAAAAACAAAAAGGCCAGTAAAAGTGGTGATTAGAGGGCTCCATGTACAACATATGGAGGATGATATCAAGGAAAAGTTAGTAAATCGAGGGTTCTCGGTTCAAAAAGTGATCCGGATGACCCAAAAAAAACTCGGATCCCTTTACCACTCTACCTGATTGAATTGAATCGAACGGAGAACGTGAAAGATATATACAAACTGGATACCCTAAGACACCTAAAAATAACTGTGGAGGAGTACAGAGGCAGAAACTCGGTAGCACAATGCCATCGATGCAACAATTTCGGCCACAGAGCCATCAATTGCAACCTTAAACCAAGATGCTTAAAATGTGGAAACGACCACGAAACTAAAAACTGCCCCAAAGGGAAAGAACGGGAAGCCAACCCATTTTGCATCAATTGCCAAAAGCCTGGACACATTGTTGCCTACCGAGGTTGGGAAAATTTTCCTCAAATTAATCAAGAAAATAGAAATCAACCCCAACGCGCAAACAACAGAAACTTTAATGCAAACCAGGCTAGAACAAATCCGAATTTGAGCTATGATCAACTTTTTCAAAATAGACCAGAGCAACAGATGGCGCCACGAGTGATTACCCCGAGTGCATCCGCACAGGTCCCAACTAATATCGAACAAATAAATACCACGGAAATCTCGGCTATTTTCGAGGTAATATCACAAATAAAAGAAATTTTCAGGAAACCTACCAAATATTATAACTATGGCACATGACCTTAAAAGAGCCACGACAATAGCTGATAAGTTGCAAATCGTCATGAGTGCTCTACTAACTACAGATGGCGCCACTCTTAATTAAAATTCACGGCGGGTTGTCTGAAAATTATTTACTGGAACGCAAACGGGATCAGGCGAAAATTAAATGAGCTAAAACTGTTTATCAATAAGCATAACCCCGATATCTTATTATTACAAGAGACCCACCTGAGACCCGGTCAGAAAATTTACATTGCCAACTACACAGGATATTACAACTATAGAGTAGAACAGGACGAAAATAGAGCTAGTGGAGGAACTGCGGCATTAATTAAAAATCATATCCCCCATCATGAAATAAAATCCCCCATCCTACAACAAGTGGAAGCTACTATAGTAAAGATCACCTTCAAAACCTTGATCCCATTACTGTCACATCACTCTATGTCCCCCCAAAATCAGATCATAATATACTTTTATTCGATATAGAGAACATCATACAATTAGGCTCAAACAACATCATCTGCGGAGATTTCAATGCCCACCATACCTCATGGAATTGCCAAACTAATTCACCCAAGGGCATTAATCTCAGGCACTTGTGTGTCTTACATGGTGTGGTTATATTGAGGAGTTATATATAATAGAGATAGTTAACAAAATGAATGTGGTGTGAGAAGAAAATAATATGGTCCGTCGATGTGTTGTGTGAGGAGTTAACATTTTGGTCCGTATGACGAGCCAGGAGAAATATTTGCGACCTTTGGATTTTTTTGAAAAGGTTTGGTTTTCGCTGGAATCAAAAGGATTGAGATGTGTGATAGAATTTATTACGGTGATATCCGGAAATATCTTTTTGGAGAAGTAATGAGTTATGGAATTTCGGATAAAGAGATTAAGGTGAGATATTCATAATTTGTGTGATTTAATTGTGGATTATTTTTTGTTTATGCGAAATTGGAGTTAATTTTGAATTTGAGATTTTTTATTGAGATTGATTGAGATTTTGTTATGTAAGAAATAGTTTTGGTTTGTTGGTATTTGTTATGAAAATTTATTTGCTTTCGGATTAGGATTAGTAATTTCTGTCAGTGTATTTTGTTGTGCAAATTGTGATTTATATTTGAAAGTAGCATTTCTGACAAAGTTGATTTCGGTTTCGTTTGGAATTCATAGTGGAATTATTATTAAAGGTGTCGTAGTTTCGATTTGAAAGTTTTCCCTGTGATTACAAAATTAGCGGTACAAAAAGGTATAAGCTGTGAGAGGTTGTATGTAAATATTATTTTCACGTATATCAACCATGCCTTTGAGCACTAAGTTAAAGAAAGAGGAGTTTCGAATTATCGCGGAAGAGTTAGGGCTTTCCGTTCCTTATAATGTTAAAGTAATTCAGTTGAGGGAGATAATTGAGAAAAGTGAAATGTTTAAAACACAAACCGAAGTAGTCCAGAGCCTAGTAGATCCAAGTAATAGCCGATACACAGGCAAAGCTAATGCAAGAAAAAGAAAAAATAGAAAATGAATTGAAGTTAGAATTAGAAAAGTTAAAATTGTGTCAAATGGAGAAATAAATCGAGTTAGCAAATGCTAAAAAAGAATCATTAAATAATATTCAAAGTACTGAAATCGTGGATTCGAGTTCATCAACTATTGAATTAGAAAGTTTAATAAAAAGTATCAAAACATTAACCCTTCCCGTACCTTGTAAATCGGAATCTTTAATTTATTTTTCAACTCTTTGGAAAAAGCATTCCAAAATAAAAATGTTTCAGAAAATTTAAAAGCAGAAATTCTGTTGAATATTTTGGGTGAAAAGGTCAGTAATTTGCTGGTTTATATTAATCAGGAAGATTTAAATGATTATAAGAAAATTAAAACTTTAATTTTAAAAGAATTTGAGCCCACCCCTCAGGAATGTTTAAATAATTTTAAAAAAGCTCAAAAATCCCCATCGGAGAGTTTTGTTCAATTTGCATCCAAATTAAGTGCATCTTTTGACTACTATTGTCAGTTGCGCAAAGTGAAGGATTTCCAATCTCTATGCGAGCTTATAGTTTCCGATAGAATTTTCGAAACGCTTGATCGACAATTAATGACTCACATTGCGGTAAAACAAGGTAAAAATTATTTTAAATCCCATGAGATCGGCAGGGAGTGTGACATTTTCTTATCATCGAAAAGTAAATGTAAAAGTGAGATAAATAGTAAGATCGTAGCAGGGGAAACAAAAAGAGTTATGGGAAATAAATCGCAAAAATTTCTAAATTGGCGTTCTGATAAAACCGTTTCTAAAGTGTTCGTGTCAGAAATAAAAAATTTAAGGTGTTATGTGTAAGAATAGTGCCAATCATCCACTTTATAACTGCCCCCAGTTTAAGAAACTTTCTGTATGGGAAAGAGTTGATTTAGTGAAACGGAATGATTTGTGTTTCCGTTGCTTGTTACCCCATAAAATTCGTGATTGTCGCTCTGATAGAAATTGTTTTTGAGGCAAATCTTATAATCTAATGCTACATTTTCCGCGCGAGGGAAATAATAATTCTAGTTCATCGTCTGAAAGTATTGCGATTCGTGAACCCTTTCGTAACGAGGATGTAGTGCAGAGCCAAACGGTAAAACAAGCATCGGCCAATACCCAGTCTAAGATAGTTGCGACGAGTTTTCAAAAGAGCCAAAGCAAAAATGTTCTTCTTAGTACTGTTCGTGCATTGGTTAAAAATAAATATTCAGAGTTCGGGGAGGTTCGATGTTTATTGGATGTAGGAAGTCAGTCTTGTTTGTGTACGAAAGCTTGCGCAGAACGGCTTCAATTAAGATTGGAAAGAATAAATACTGTTGTATCGTGTGTGAATGACGCTACTATGGTGGTTAATAATTGTCTCAGAACAACTGTTGCAAATAAGGATAGGAGCTTTGAGCGAGAATTGTCGATGTTAGTGGTCAACAAAATTATTGATGTTACCCCCAACAAGGTAATTAATGTAAATATGGAGGTATTAGGGCTTCCATCCCTGGCTCATCCTAGTTTTAATATCCCAGGAAAGATAGACTTACTTTTAGGAGCTGAAGTATTTTATGAATTGTTGAGACCTGGACAATTCCGTGATTTGAATTCATCGTTGTTGCAAAATACGATTTTCGATTATGTGGTCAGTGGTAGTGTAGATGAGGTGAAAGAGAACAAAGTTCATTGTGGATTGATTTTAGATGTTGATTTGAATCGTACTATGAGAAAATTCTGGGAAATTGAAAATGTACATAATAAGGTCACTAAAAGTCAAGAGGCCTTGTAACTAAAAGCCAAGAGGCCACTAAAAGTCAAGAGGTTCAGCATTTTGTGAAAACCCATAGGAGGAATGAGGAGAAGGCTGATGAGACAACTGAACCATCTTCCTCTTATTATATACCACACCATGGAATCTTTCGTCCAGAAAAGTCGACCACGTGTAGTTTTTAATGCATCGTCTCCTACAACTAACGGTGTTAGCTTAAATGACATTCTGATGTAAGGAGAAGTTATTGAGGACGTATTCACGACCATTACTGGTTTTCGGCAACACAAATTTGCCTTTACCGCCAATATAGAAAAGATGTATCGGCAAATACTCATCGAATCAGATCAATGCGATCTTCTGAGAGTTCTACGGAAAACAAATTTTGACGATGAGCCTACCACGTATAAGTTGAAAACTGTAACTTATGGGACGTCTTGCGCTCCCTTTCTTGCCATAAGAACTCTTAAACAATTGGCCATAGATGAGAGTTCCAGATTTCCTTTGACGTCTGAAATTCTACTGCATGAAACTTACATGGATGACATAGTCAGTGGCTCTTCAACTCTAGAGAGTGCCAAGGAGTTACAGCGTCAACTTATTGAAGTTATGCAGTCAGCGGGTCTGAAATTACAATGGCATCATGTATCCTCAGAGCAAAATCCAGCTGACATCTTATCTCGAGGTATAGACTCCAAGAAACTTCTGACCTGTGACTTATGGTGGAATGGACCTGAATTTCTTGCTGATAATAACTACCCTAATCATCCAGTTCTTATATCAGAAACTAATGAAGAGTTTAATGCTGAAATTAAGAACGATTGTAAAAACTGAAGGACATTTAATGTATGAATTAATTAAGCTTAGTAATAATTATATGTCTATTTTGCGTGTTCTTAGTTACATTTTTAGGTTTAGTGATAATGCCTGAAATCCACTTGGGCGTACTACAGGTCCTCTCAGCAGCAGTGAGTTGAAAAAATCTGAGAATTTCTTGGTTAAAGCGGTGCAGCAGCAAGAATTTGCTACAGATATTCAAAACCTGCAACTCAAAGGATTCGTTTCGCCAAACAGTAAGTTAAAAAGCCTACACCCGATTTTGGATGATGATGGTATTTTGAGGGTTGGAGGCCGGCTAGAAAATTCAAATTTAAATTTTGCATCAAAACACCCGGCAATCTTGCCAAAAGGTAATAAATTTACTATGATTATTTTAGAGTATTATGACAAGAAGCATTTGCATGTTGGGGCTTCGAATTTATTATGTATTTTTCGAGAAAGGTTTTGGCCACTAAATGGTCGTACAATTTCTCGTAAGGTAATTCATCAGTGTATTCCGTGTTTCAAATCAAAACCCATAGTGTCTAATCAATTAATGGGCAATCTACCTAAAGACAGAGTTTTAGCTGATTTTCCTTTTAATTGTACTGGTGTGGACCTTTGTGGTCCATTAATGATTAAATATAATAATCAACGAAAGAGTGTATTACATAAAGAGTATGTATGTGTATTTGTGTGTTTCGTAACAAAGGCGACTCATTTTGAGATTTTGTCAGACTTGATATCTGAGTATTTTATAGCCTCTTTAAAAAGATTTATTGCGCGAAGAGGCAAGTGTGCAAAGTTATACTCCGACAATGCAACAAACTTTAAGGGTGCCAATAAAATAATTAAAAAGTTTCTTGAGTTAGTGGAAAATCCCAATGAAATTGTGACTAATTATTTGTCTACAGAAGGAATAGACTGGAAATTCAGCCCTCCCAGGGCACCTCATTTTGGTGGCCTTCGGGAGGCTGATGTCAAATCGTTCAAATTTCATTTCGTTAGAGGGAAGCTAATTTAACTTTTGAGTATATTAAAGATTATGCTTTAATAGCTAGACCTCTAAGCGATTTACTTAGAAATGATATAACATTTGATTTCAGTCCTCCTCAAATAAAAGCGTTTGAGACCTTTAAAAGAGCTGTATCGCAAGATCCAGTTTTACATCTGTACAAACCAGGTTCCAAACTGGATCTCCATACAGATGCTTCCAAATTAGGTTACGGTGGAATCCTTCTTCAAGCTGACGACGATGATAATTTACATCCCATGGCTTATATGAGTAAAAAAACAACACCTCAGGAAGAAAATTTATCGAGCTATGAGCTAGAAGTTTTAGCTGTTTTTAAGGCATTAACAAAATTCCGTACTTACATTTTAAGAACTAAAATTAAAATTGTCACTGACTGCTCTGCAGTCTTCAAACAGACTATTATTAAAAAAGAATCAATTCCTAAAATAGCACGTTGGGTTTTATTCCTAGAAGATTTTGATTATGAATGTCAATGCGTCACGTTCATTCACTTAGTAGATACCCAACAGTCATGACTGCACTTTGTGATGATTTAACAGCGCGAGTGCAAGTGGCACAGATGTCAGATGAATACATAAAAAAAATTCAAAGAACTATGTAAAGATAACAACCAAATTGATTTCGTGGTAAAAAATAACATTTTGTATAAATGTCAGGACTACCGTCTGTTCAGTACTTTGCTACCAATGAGCCAAGTTGGCAAGCACCCATTCTAGGGTTGCTCCTTTTTTTGTAATTCGCGGGTCATGACCCGCAGAAGCGTCTTGCGGCTCCTCCAAAAATTCTGGGAAAAAGAAGGGAAAAATTTGCGCGAGGAAAATCTTCAGCTTATTATGCCTATTCTCAATGGTCGATATGGTTATGTCCGTTATTTATCGACAGTTGAAAGATTCTTTTGAACGTATTTGAAATACTTTTATTTATTAATAAATGAAATTATAATGCGCATATGAAAAAGTATTATCTTTCAATCATTTACGAATGTAATTATTTTGTGGGAAAATTAGCTCGGGGAAATCCTTAAGAATATTAGCTTATTATGCCTATGGTCGATATGGTTGTGTCCGTTGCAAGCTGTACACGATACAAATATCTAGAATTATTAAATTCAATTATAATGTGAATATGAAAAAGTATTTTCAGTCATTTACGAATGTAATTATTTTGTGAAATAATGCTTAATATGGATGTAAGAATTGCAAGCTGTACACGATACAAATATTTTGAATCATGTACAACTCTTCACACATTTCTGTTTGTGCACCTATTCATGCCAATTAAGAAGTTATAGGATTTCATGTAAGTTCTAGATATTTATCTTTGTTAAGAAAATAACTTTAATGAAATCCTCCAAGTCATTTTTTGTTCCTTCGGATTATTGAGCATGTAAGTTGCATTTAGAAAGTCCTACTTTATTTACCTGAAACATTATACTTTTACAAAATTTACATATGTTGATAATAAATCTGATACACAACTAATTTAATAATTTACAAAAAGCATTTGGGGGTACTTAGGAAAATCTGGACGTCGTCAATTTGTTTACCCTTTGTATCGCCAAACCGGTTACCGCTAATCTCCGCACAGTTCTCTTTGGTAAACCCTGCGTGATGTAGTAGCTGCAGTAACTTATTCTTTGCAGTGAATTTATACATGGATTTGAAAAGGATGTATCACTGCGCATGTCTAGTAAACACAATAAGGCGTACTGATAATACATTTGCAAAGAATGTATCAGTAAGCCTTATGGACTAAAGAGGAAAGCAAATAATTTTTACCTTTTGAAGTTTCCATCTTGTTCAAAATTAGTCTTACAATTTTCCTTCTGCAATTCTTTTAAGCACGGGAACAGAAAACTGTTTTCTTTCTCCGTGTGTACTTTATTGAACTGCAAAATAATAATAATAATAATAATAAAAATAGTTATATTTAATAAAATTTAAAAAAGTTTTTCTCAAAAATTAAAAATTAAATTCTTTCTAAACTTTTGCAATTTAAAAAGTACAATCGAATTCTTCTTTCCCTTAGGAAAAAATACGTAATAGTCATTTTATTCTTTTAAGCTGTTGACCAATTTGTACAAAACTGGCCTCTGATTATATTGAATTTTCGAATTTAAATGAAACACTATTAAACTTAGAGGAAAAGTATATAACAGTCCTTTAAAATGAATCTATATTATAAAGTCCCAAAAACTGATCTATAAAATGTAATGATAAATTAATGAAATAATGAGCAAATTTCAAATAAATAAGAATAAGC
>JAPMOR010030334.1:0-24918 GCA_026543865.1 Argiope aurantia | reverse complement strand
ATATATATATATATATATATATATATATATATATATATATATATATGAGCTATATTGCATGTTATGTAGAAGGAAATAATTGGTAAAAGTTTAAAACAAATATTTGCATTATTTTTTGTACATTTGACTCTATTGGGAATAAAAACCAAGATTGTCGAAAAAGGGCTATAAATACTTTTTTATCAATAGGAATCTTAGGGGAAAAAAAAAACAATTGACCCTAAAAATTTTCTACAATTTCACGTGGCATCATAGTACAAATTTCAAAAATTTGTGAAAATAAAATTTGAAAAATTAAAAAAAGTCTTATATTTTAGTGATTGATTCTCAAGGAAGTGAAAAATTAGGGATCGTGAGAGTAATGATAGTAGTAAAATGAATGCCGGCTTGCAAACAAAATTCTAAAGGCAAATTAAATTTTCATCCCTTTTTTTAAATTGAACTTCGAATTTATCCTGAATTGCGTTCTGTCAGTAATTAATGATGCACACAAATAAACTGCAGATTTTTAAACAAAATAAAAATAAAAAAATCATAACTATATATAAGGAAATTATTCTAATATAGGTATTTTAATTTCTTCTAGATAGGATTCTTTTAATAAGGAAGCGATTAAAAAATTGTATAAAGAAGTAGCGCAAAAATTTTAGATGAAAATTAGTAAGACCAAATTTGAAGGTTGCTAAATTGATACAAACATATGCTTGTTATCCTTCCCCATAGCATTTATATCGGTTTATATTCTGTTTCGCCTTGGTAATATGGCAAACATGAAACCATTTAATTTGGAACATACGAATCTTACACTTTTGGCCATACACTTACAATTTCTGATATTCATAATTAAAAAATAAAAATACACCTATCTGTTAACTCTCATATTTACAAAAGATAGATTCTAAGAGATTCTGTTGAAGCATTGAAAAGTGTTTTCTTGCCAAAAGTGACTTTTGATTCAAAAACAAAACTATATTAAAAGTGACAAATTACTTTTGATTCAAAGCAGACATAAAGATATTAAGACAAAATCTTTTAAAAAACAAAATAATATTTTTAAAAGAAAAACAAGAGGACAATTCATTATTTTTGCAAAAGCGTTTTGCTTTATTTCATGGCAATATTTAAATAACGTAGTCTCTTAAATATAAATAAATAACTAAAACTACTGTGGGCAAAATACAGTTAATATCGCTTCATATCTCATTAAAAATGTATTCCATCAGTTTGAAATTTTTAAAAAAATTACTGAAAAATTTCTTTCCTTTTCCCTCTCTTTCAATTTTGAGCTCAAAATTAAAAGATCCTACTGTTATTAAATGTAGGAATGCCCTTAAAATAATATTTTCAAGCTTTTATATACATGTTTTTATTCCAAAAGCTTGGATATACATCTTTAAAAAGTTTGCCAACGAATGATTGAGGTGTATACTACTCTATAAAATGAAAACGACATTAATTGGTGAGGCTTCATAATTACGATGTAAAATTTTCATCATTCAGTGTAAAAGATATCTTAAATTAAGTCTCTAGAAAAAAAATAAAGTGTAGGTGACACAGATTTTGAAAATTAATATACATTTGAAAAAAAATATTTATTTGGATTAAATATTATTTATATTGTTTGCAGACAAAGTGTAAATTCGTAGCATGATTTTAACGAGTTTATATTTCTAAATGCTTTTCTCCGCTTTTATATATTTTTAATGAAAAGGCAACATGTAGAATAGCGCCTTTTGTAAAAATGTCGGAATAAAGAAATATATGTAATAATCAATTTAATTAGAAAGATTTTAGTTTAAAAATTTAAGACCTTTAAAGCAATTTTTTTTTTTTTTTTTTTTCCTTTCCAAAATGTAGAAGTTTTTCGAAAAATGTATTCGGTTCACAGTTTAGTTTAGATCTACCTATTGCTAATATGAAAAAAAAAAAAAAGTTGAGGAGTGAAGAGAGGAGGAGGGGAGGGGGGGAGGAGTGGTCAGTCAGTAAGATAAAATAAGATAGCCAGATAGATTACAATGCAATCTCACCACTGGGGTAATTGAATCCCCGCGGGTTGGAAGGAAAGGGAGATAAAAGTGCTCCTATTTCGAACACTCTGTCCTGTGAAGCTGATATTTTTTGAAGTAATCTTTTGATGAATAGTGATAAATTTTTGAGAAGCCATACTCAGAATAATTAGCCGCTCGGAGGGTTAAAGGAGAAGAAGGAAAATATAAAAAAAGGAAACAATGAGGTTAATTAATTTCTTAGACTTAACTTAAGGGATTTCATTTATGTCCGAATTGGGTTTTTATATTTGAGAGAGAGAGAGAGAGACAGGAAGGAAAAAAAAAAGAATTACAATAGTAAATAAATGAGTATTCAGATAAATAAAAAGAGAAAAGAAAAGTTTTATGAATTTTTATACAACTGGAATTTATGAAATTTATAATAAAACTGGATTTTTTTTTATTAATTGGCATTTCTTATCAACACGATAATTCTGATATATTTTCATGTGTATAATGAAAACCTTTGTCAGTTAATAAAAATCAAACTCTTAGTGATAAGTAGAGCCATATTTCTTTATCCCATCTTTTTATGGTATTGCCATGATAATTTGGTGGTATTTTAATTCGTTACTTCGTCAAAGTGCTTTACAATTTAAAAATAATATTAAACACAATAAAAGAAATTTGTTTGATAATGTATAGGTACACATTTATCTTGTAATTTTCTCAAAAAATTATTATGAAAAGAGTAGGGTTATACGTTTTGGTGTATACGTAACAGGTTTGCCACAGGATTTTACAAAATTCCTTTATATTATTATTTTCTTAAAGCTATACGTTTGAAATATTTTTCTTTTTTATGCAATAAAAAATTTGATGATGCGGACTAATTTTTCTCTCTCTCTTTTCTCTCTCTCTCTTTTAAGGGTTGAATATTCAGGCGGTTTGAAATTATAGTTGATCAGATGGAAGCAACTCCAATTTTGATGCAGGGCTTTTATTTTATATTTGCTATATATATATATATAATATTTTATATATGTTTTTGTACTGCATTTTTCGTACGTAAATTTGACAAACAGTTTTGAGATATGACTGGTTAGTTAAAAGTAGTTCTAGACTAGAATGTATTTTCTAGTGTTTGTCAATATATCTGAAAAAAAAAAAAGTGGCTGAAGGTTTCACATAAGTGAAGCTTATCTGACATTCTAAAAATAAAATTGATACCTTTTTTTCTGAGCATCAAATGTTATTTTACGTTGATTTCAGTTAAAAGACTTGAAACATTTTCCAAATACATTTAGGAGCATATTGTGCAGTAATTAAAGATAATAAAATAAAGTGACATCTATATAAATATATTAGATACATCCGAAAAAGTGAGGGATTTTTTTTTTAAAATCTGGAAATATCAAGGGAATTTAAATAGGAGAAATTAATGCCACCATGTGAAAATATTCCGAAATAAGAGCAGATAGATTGCAAATTTTACGAACATAAATACATATTAAATAGTCAACCGCTTGGCAGATTTGGTTCAAAATTTTATACTAATCTTTATTTTAGATGCTGGACCTGTGTACCAAATTTTATTTACCTAGCTCCTGGTGCTTTGTAATCATTGAGTCCATTTGTTCTGAAATAAACTAGCAGACAGACTTCCTCTGAACAAATTTTGCTCCCATTTGATGAAATATATATACAGAGCATACAAAACAGAAGTGCAATTACATGGAAGATTTTGATTGTTGAAAAAAATAGAAACTTCAAAGTACCAAATCAAAATTGACGATTTCTCGATGCGAGGAGAATAAAGTAAATATTAAAATGTAGGTAAGGGGAATGCAGAATTTTTTTTTTAAACAGAAATTACACAAACGATTTTCTTTGATAAAAGAATGTTAATTGATGTCTTTGTTGAAGATTACAATGAAACGGGAATTTACGATAGTAGTGGAGTGAATACGTGCCATTCAAATTAAATACTTCAAGTTGAAATTCATACAAAGTAAGAGATTTGAATAAAATGTGATTGAATTTTAGCATTTTATTGCTGGTATGATTTCGGGGAAAAAAAACAGTGAGTAAATCGGGTTAAGATATTAAAGACTAAAATGTCCATAAAAAGTGCTTGTAAAAATATATATTTTTTCGTATTAACTATAAAGTAAATAAATAAAAAGTTAGTAATTTTTTAAATATTAGAATTATAAAAATTATTAATACCATTAATAATATTTAACAATATTATAAATGTTTTTTTATAATTTGAATTTAAATTCTTTTTAAACTTTTGCAATTAAAGTAGTCCAATCGAATTCTACTTTTCCTTTCGAAAAAAATTCGAAAAAGTCGTTTCATTTAGGTTCGCATTTTATTCTTTTTAAGCTGTTGAGCAATCTGTACAAAACTTGATTCTAAATTTAATCTTCAATGTTACAGGATAAATATTATATTAAATTTCCTAGTTTAAACAACAAAATATTAATCTTTGAAGAAAACTATATAACAATCCTTTACAATGAATCCATATTATAAAGTCCTATAAACAGAGCTATAAAATGTAATGATAAATTAATGAGATCATGTGAAAATTTGAAATAAATGAAAATTTGGAAGAAACTCTTTATTCTTTTTTCAGCTGAGATAAATTTTTGAAATTCCATTTAAATTCGTGTTATATTGAAGGGAAAATGAATAA
Organism: Argiope aurantia; assembly: GCA_026543865.1. Classification (NCBI taxonomy): domain Eukaryota; kingdom Metazoa; phylum Arthropoda; class Arachnida; order Araneae; family Araneidae; genus Argiope; species Argiope aurantia. The sequence goes on along the minus strand of JAPMOR010030334.1, from coordinate 20,226 downwards.
TGAAAACTGCTGAGGCCGAAATAAAGTATGGCTGCATATCTCTCTATAATTTGATTCCATCAATTTGAAATTTTAAAAGAATCTATTGAAAAAAATTCCTTAATTTTGAGCTTAAAATTGAGATTCCACTGTTATTAAATGTAGAAATGAACTTAAATGCTATTTTCAAGCTTTTATATAAATGTCTTTATTCCAAAAGATTGAATATACTTGTCAATATCATTCTCTAACGTTTCCCATCTTACGTTGATAAACGTGATCAAGAAAAAAAATAACGGAAATTTACTGTGTGCACATTCAAAATAAATGAAAAATGGCAGACGTGTGAAAAGAGAATCTAGATTTGAATGTAAAGACTGTAATGTTGGACTTTGTGCAGCATCCTGCTTTGAAACTTACCATACTGAATTATATACCTTGTATTTTTATCCACTTTGCTGTTTCCACATATGGTTGAAATGTTTTAGATTTTAAATAAAATTAACATCATATTATAACTTTCAAAAGAAAACAACTGTGTAATAGAACTGTTTTGGGGTTTTTAAAAGGATAAGGCATTAAAGAATATATATATGTATGTATGTATGTATGTAATGCATGTATGTATATATGTATGTATATATATATGTATATATATATGTATGTATATATATATGTATATATATATATATGTATATATATATGTATGTATATATATATATGTATGTATATATATATATGTATGTATATATGTATGTATATATATATGTATGTATATATATATGACAGTTTAGAAAAAAGTGGTTTGTTTAGCAGTAATTAGATGTGAATGGGATATAAAGTACTTAATAAAATTAAGGTTCCGATTCACGATATCTAAATTTATTCTCTAAAGGAAGTATTTTTTCAAAAAAAAAGTTTAAATATCGAAATTTTATCAAAATCAAACGAGTTTATATATAATTTCCTTTGTATAATCAATTATTAAATTTTGGATATTTCCTATATTACTTAAAAATTTTCGAGGTGTCGTCAGAACTATTTGATTCTTAGTATAGCATATAGGTCTAATTGGAAATACTACGTGGTAAATGAAGGAAATTTGAAAATTTGCAGCGATATATCCATTGGAGGACATTTGATAGTAAATAAAAAATATTTATGATAACAATCTTATGAAACAATAAGTCTTTGTACTGAGTTAATTATGGAATGTTATGGAGTTAGCTGAATAACTAAATTGACTATTTTATAATTTATGTAACGGAACATTCTATTGAATCCAAGAATGAACTTATTATTTGCGTAAAGTTACAACAGAAACCAACGTTTCTGAAAGACTTAAGGTTATAAATGTACAAATACCGAAAAAATGTAATTGAAATAAAATGCGATTGAATTTTTATTTTACTGCAGATATGATTTTGGAAATGCTTAATCGGGTTAAGATATCAAACAAAAGATTATTCATAAAAACTAATAATATCTACATCAAGCAAACAATATTGTTCCCATAAAAGTGTTTTGTCTGAAACTTCAGTTTGCTTATGTGAAAGAGGAAAACTAGGAGGGAGGGAGCGAAAATACCAGCCAGTGGTAAGGAGTAGGGGAGATCCTATTTCCCAGGAAGTAAGTGGACCGCCTGCAGATGTGAATGGGGGAATGTTGCTATGTTTTTTTCTAAGCACTTCTCATGTGTACACTGATATTTTTTAAAGAGAGACGTAGATGAAATATGCTGTGGTGTCCACAGCGCGAAGCGCTGTTACCCACGATCAGTGATGGTGAGTTCTGAATTGGTAAATTTGCTGGAGTGGATGAGGTCTGGGGCTTGAGTGGAATTCGTTGGTAGAAGGCGGGTAAAATTCAGGTGGATTTTCCAGAGGAGGAGCCGAGATGCATCTTGCCTTGGTATGTATGGGAGGTGTGCAGGGGTTGGAATATTATCTAGGTTTTAGTTCAATGAAGAAATTGCTGTATGGCTCATGAGAACTTTGATTGCGTTATTGCGATAAGGTAAGAGGATAGATAGGGGGGATTTTATGATTTACTTTTAATTAATATTTATTTAATATTAATGTGGTTGAGATGTGAAGGCTGATTTGTGAGTTTTATCATTAGGTTAAAATTGGTTACGTTTTAGGAGAATTAGTCTGGGTCTTTTGTTATTTTTGTTTGGTTGATAAATTTCTATCTCTTTTATTGCTTCGTTATCAATGTGGATTATATCGTGAAAGAATTTTTCTGCAATGCTTTTGATGAATTCTTTTATTGAAGGGATATTGAGGGCTCGTCTTATATAGTCGTTTCTCATGAACCATCTCGCTTTTGTTATTTGTCTAAGGATTATATTTTGGCACCTGTCTATGATGTTTATGTTGGATTTTGCTGCGTATGCCCAAACTGGACAAGCATACGTTAGGACAGGTCTTAGCATAGCTGTATAAACAAGCAACTTATTTTCCCTAGTCATTTCTGAATTCCGAGCAATAAGGGGATATAATTTGCGGGCGTTATCTCGGAATTTTTGTTTGACATAGTTAAGATGGGAATTCCAAGTTAAGGTTTTGTCTAATATTACACCGAGGTATTTGGTTTCCTGAGACCATGGGATTTCAACTTCATTAATTTTAATTAGGCTTTGGGTAGTTTTCCTTTTCTTTGTGAAAAGCACTATTATTGTTTTTGAGGCATTTATTGCGATTTTCCACTTTGAGAACCAACTTTCTAGTTCTTGGATGTGTTTGTTTAATGCGCGAGTAATGAATTTTATGTTTCTGTTTTTGGCCAGTATAGCTGTGTCATTTGCGAAAATGCATAGTTTGGTATTCTGTTTCTGAGGTATATCGTTAATAAATATTGAGTATAAGGTGGAGGATAATTTAACTCCTTGCGGAACACCTGCTTTTATGGAGCGAAGTTTGGAGAGTGTGGCGTTAACGCGTACTGTGAAATTTCTGTTAAAGAGGAAGGGGGAAATTAATTTTACGAGAGGAGGAGGAGTGTTGCAAGAGATTAATTTATAAATGAGTCCTTCCAGCCACACTCTATAGAATGCTTTTTGAACATCGAGGAAAACCGCTCCCGTGTTTTCTCTATTCTCGAAGCCTGCGGTGACATTCTCAACGACTCTAAGGAGTTGGTGGGTGGTAGACAATTTGGGTTTAAAGCCGAATTGTATGGGGATTAGAATGTTAATGTTGATCAGGTGCTTATTAAGTTTTTGTAGGATAAAGTGTTCTGTTATTTTGCTGAAATTAGGAAGGAGTGATATTGGTCTGTAGCTGGTGGGATCAGTAGGATCTTTTCCAGGCTTTAAAATAGGAATCACGACAGCAGTTTTCCAAGATGAGAGGAAGTATTTAAATTTGAAAACGAGTGTGATTATTAAGTACAGTTTGAATTTGGTGGTGAGTGGAAGATTTTTGATAATTTTATTTGAAACACCGTCTATCCCTGGAGCCTTTTTTACATTTAATTTATTTATGTACTGGAAAAATTCCATAGGCGTTGGAGGCTCTAATTCGGAGTTGATCGGAGTTTTTAAAAAGTTTTCTAGGGTATTGTTTACTTTGTTTTCTGTGTCAGTGTTGTGCATATTATTCAAGGTGAATTGTTGCTCCAAGCTATCAGCTAAAGTTTAGGCTTTATCAGTGTTTGAAATGGCGTACTGGCTGGGCCTTTAAGGGCGGAGATTTTTGTATGTGTTTTCCTCATGTGTTTTGCTGTGTTCCAAAGTGAATTATCGTTGGGTTGAAGTTTTTTAAAGGAACTCTTGTCCGATAGAGATAAATTTTAAAGATGCTATGCTTAGAATAATTGGGCGCTTGGAGGCTTAAAACCATTAACTGCAATTATTTTCCCCCTTTCCCAGATGCAGTAGTTTTTCGAACAAGGAATTCGGACCTCAGTTCAATTTGGAACTATACACTGCTGTAATAGGAAAGATCAAGCTAGAAATTGGAAATTTAAGAGTTGGGGGAGGGAAGTGGTCAGTCTGTAAGATAAGATAGCCAGATTGTTAAGAAACACATTTTCCTTACTGTGGTAATTGGCTCCACACAGCTGGGGGGGGAAAAGAGAGTGTAAAGTGCCCGTTTTTTTTTAATTCAAACTCTGTCTCGCATGAAAGAGACGCCCTTTTTCGCACCATTTAAAGCAGGAAATAGGGTTATAAACATCCCCCTCCCTCTCCCTTTACCGTCTGTCCTTCCCGAAGGATACTCTAAGGGTGTAATCTCAAGAACACAAGGAAAAACATTTAAAGCGTCATCCCCGGTCAGCTTTTTTTGGATGCAGATCAACTTGGTTTAGGGCTCGAGGGGAAAGACCACAATCCCTCTAAATGGAAGACGGAGGGGTGGAATGTTTATGACTCTACTTTCTGCTTTAAATGGTGTGAAAAATGGCTGTCAGTACACAACCTGATTTAAGAGAGTCGACAAGATGTTTCAAATCTAATTTTGAATACACAATTAATTTTCTAACCAAAGGCTTTTAAGTAGAAAAAAAAATCCGAAAATAGATTAAATTCAAAAAAAAAAATATCGTAAGAAATAATTATAATTTTAATGAATTCTTATTAAAAGATCCAGTGAATTAAATTATGTCAAAATAAGAAGGACTTTCTTTTAGTATATTTAAACTGGTTAAGTTTTGTTAAATTGTTAATTAATTAAGTTTTATGATTTACCAGCTAGTTAATTAATTTTTAATAATTTCCTCCGTTTATATATAAATTACAAATGAAACTACTTGAGAGTAAAATAACCAGCAATTCCTCCCTTTTTTTTATGAAATACTAACCGCCTTCTTCGACCAGGTAGTTCCCTTATTAGTGGTTGTAAAAACTTTCGCTTAAATATTTATTATTATTATTAATAATAATAATTTTGTATTCATGCCTTCCCATACTTCCTCAGGAAAAATCTTCAAACATTAATATATTAAGGTTTTTTTCTATTTTAGAAGCCTTACATTGCTCAATTCATTTTGATATGCATTTCCTTAATTTTCTACCCATGAATTTATTCATTCAGTTTTATGACATGAATGTCGCCATTATTTGATTCTAATGCTAAAACCTTAATTGTAGGAAAGAAAGATTTTATTAAAACCATATTTCATACTGCAAACTACTCAACTTGGAAAAAGAAGCCAAATCCTCCTATTTTGTTCAGAAGCAATGGGGAAAGGGTAAAATATTAAGAGCAACAATGAAAACGATTTGAATTTTATTTCAACCATGGAATTTAATGCAACAAAAATGTTTAAGAATTTTTTTAAAAATTGAATTAGAATAGAAAAAAAATTATATTAAAGAGATAATGAATTTTAACATTATCTTTTTATGTTAAATTAAAAATTATTATTGTGTCAAAATGTTTTCAGAAGTTGTAGCGAGAAAATGCTAACATTTCATTTACTTTTAATTAATTAAAACTCTAATCAAAATATCAGAAAGTAAAGTTTTATTTTACTTAATAAGTTTTTCAGTATTAATTGCATTGTTATGTGCCTTATGGCAAAACTAAAACTTTCATTTATCCTAAAGTTTTAGTGTAGTAATTACCTGATTACTACGTTTAAAAATCTTGAAGGTTCTCTTATAAGAATATCGAAAGCTGTTAAACGAAGAATATGTTTTTTGCTTTATTTTCACACAAATAAAACAAATTAATGATGATGGGGCCACGGGTACTGCGGCAATTATAATGTAATTTAAAAATCATGTTTATATGAAATATTATAATACGCGTTATTCTCTTTTAGTCTGCTGCTTTCTGTTTCTTAAATGAGAATATCAGTTTTACTAAATAATTTTGAAATCTCGTAGCTGCACAAAAAAGTTGCATACTGTGCCAAATAATTTTTAAAAAGCAAATGCATATTATTAAAAAAATATCAATAAAAATTTAACTTATTAACAAAATCTTAAACAAAATGATAAGAAATTTTGGTGTTTATATCCTATTCCATAAGTTTAATTCCTAAACATCAATGTTACAAGCAATGAGGAGCAGATGTTTAGATTTTTAAAATTATGGTTTAAAATAAAGTCATCTGTAGATGCTATAATTCGATACTATAAGACAGAATCTATAAACAACTCAAGAAGATCAAACTATTCTAGGAGAAGATTCTATAAATTTTGATTTCAAGAAATGCGGTAACAAGTGTCCGAAGTAGAAGTTGTCATGTCATTAGATTATGAAGAAAACGTAATATCCTGTCCCCGAGATATTTCCATTTACATAGTTAGTTTAATGAAATGAATATCCTATTTTGAAATTCGTCCAGCATGATGGCTGGTTTGAGATAGACGTGAACCGTCACTCCTCCCCGAATTTCCACACCACACCAATAAGATCATTTAACAAATCTAAGTAGAAAAAAACCTCTCTGATGTGTATGCTTCCATTTTTCTCAAGAGGAATGAAATGTTTATTTCAAAGTAGCAAAAATCATTAACAAAATTATCTTGTGATTTTGATGAAATCATTTATGAACATTTTTACCCCCGGTGATTCCAAGTCTGAAAAAACTCACATCTGTAATATTATTTTTTCTCACAATATAGTTTCCTACCACTTTCCAAGTCAATTTATTTTTATTCAATGAAACTATATTTTCTTCCTATTTTTTTCTGTTAAACAATCCAGAATTTTTTATTTTCTCTTATGCCAGAGTAAAGCAGATTACATTTAGTTGATATGATGTTTAAATTTTTCCTGTAAAAAGACTGTACAGTTTTAAGATAAATTCTTATTTAGTTAGTTTATCAGTTTTTTTTTTCCATGAAGAGTGAAACTTAATATAATATACAAATACATAGATAATTTATTAAAAATTAATTGATTTAATTAAATTAAACGAATGTTAAATGGCCAATAAAAAACCATTCTTACAAAATTAAACTTTGAGAATTATAGGTCTTTAAAAACAGCTTTGAATTAATCAGACAATCAGTATATATTGATACATAGTAACTACCTCTTAATATGATCACAGGGTGCATGCAGTCATTAAAAGTACTTAAATTTGAAAATCATTTTTAAGCCCATTAAAAGTGCTTAAATTTTAATAAAGGTCCTCAGAAAGCGCTTACTTTCTCGAGAAGTGCAAAGAAAACTTTCCGAGAGGTGCCAACATATATAAAAATAAAATTAAATGCCTTTTTTTTCGGCTTCCTCTTTCTTCAACAGTGTGCATTGTTGTTTATGGAAATATTGGGAAAATTATTTAGAAGCAGCAATAGCAAACAAATGCGTACTCTCATACTTGTTGTTACTTCGAAAAACGTTCGATCTTTAGTTGAATTCAAAGAGGGTGCTTCAATTATGTCTGATAAACGTAAGCTTTCACTTTTTATATATTATTAAAGAAAAATAAGCTGTTTTGTCCAACAGACGGAAAATATGAATACAACAAGATGAATTTGGTCCCCAAAGATATCTAAAAACGCTTACAGTGAAACTTCTTTATTTCGTTATACATTTGATCATCGTTCTCGTTAATATTTCGTTTTGGAGCAATGTCTTGTACAACTTGTTGAAGGAATGTATATTGAATTCTTACTCGTTGCTTTAGTCGTTGCGTAAAATCCTAATGATGCGATTTTAACTTGAGGCCACAGATTTCCAATGATCATGAATTCTTTCCTAATGGGTTTTTTTTCAATGTCCCGTCCATTTGAAAATTGTTATTTGTTGGACCAATCCCGACAAAGGTTAGTTTTTTGTATCTATAATAATTTTGTATCTATCAATCCAAATCTTTTTTGTCCAGACAAAAAAAATGTGTTTTCTTAAAAGAGGGCAAAGAATTCCATGAATGTGGATGTCTTGTTGTAAATGACAGATTGTAAAATTCTTTACTTCCAAACTGATAGCATTAAGCGATGTTGTGATCGCACAAAATGGAAATTTTTGCGTAAATAATAATACATCAGTTCGGAGCCAGAAGATTTTGATTAATATATAGCAATTATTAATATTAGTCGCGATCACATTAAGAGACTTTCATTGTATTCTTTTGAGAAAAGAAATAAAGCAGAAGGGCTTCTTTGAGTTTTATTGTTTAATTAATGTTTTACAAGTATTAAAAAGTGCAAGGGAACTTTCTTTACTTCAGAAATTAACAATTGTGTAGATAATCATTCCTCTCCCTCTTATCAGAGGAATTTATTTTCTATATCTTAAAAATTCTCTGTCATTTACTAGTATTAATTTGGAAATTATGGATTTTATGAAACATTTCTTTTGAAAGAATTTTCAACTGAAATAGCTTGTGGATCAATTGAGCTAATCAAGCACAATTTCATACTTTACATGTCCTATGAATTGAGATTGAATATTTTCTTAGGGTTTAAAAAACTATCAATGCAACGCCTATAAATCTCTTTTAAATTATGAGAAATTTTTTCGTTCCGTAAAATTTTTATAAATATGTTGACAATTAATAAAAATAAGTTAACCAGAAATTTGCCTAAGAAAGAAAGTAATTAGCGTTATTACTTACCTTTTTTCGCTACATTCTTCACCTCATCATAGAATTAACTTAATTAATTTTCTGGAACTTTTTAGAAGAATATACTATTGTTGCTTATTTGTTAGTTTCATATTTTATTCCGAAAAATTCTTTCAATCAAAAATCTCCCTGCATTTCAAAAACTTTAAAAATTGTAGAAAAGTTCCTTTAATTTCACGAGATGATTTTTTTTGTTGTTAATTTAAAACTTAAAACTAATAGGTTTGTTTTTGTATATTCCAATTTACTTTTGCGTCTCAGTCTTACACGAAATCTATTTAAGAGTTTTTTTTTTCTTTGTAATTAAAGGTTTTCATTTATTGATTAAAAGACTGTAAAGAAGATAACTTAAATGAAAAAAGAAAAACTTTCAAAGTATCCATACTATTTAACATTACGAAGTTTATTTGTGGAGATTCATTGAACTTTTATAACACCATGAGATGGAAATTGTTGAAATCCAGTGTTTAAAAGAAGGCTTGTGCTTGTCAATAATAATTGCATAACAATAAAAATATTTCATAAAATTTTCTAATTATTAATTTTAAAAAAAGATGAAATTTTATATATATATATATACTCTTGGCACCAATTTCTTTTCCAAAAAAAAATTGTATCAACAAATTTAATCAAACTATTATTTTGAGGCAATCCTGTAAAAAGACTATATTTAATACTTCTTTTTATTGGTATAAAAACTTAAGCAATATGCAGAAACTGTTCATAATACTGATTAATGTTTTTTTTTACTATCATAAAAATACATAATCAAAAGATAAAAAAAATGCAATTTGTTTCTGCTGATAATATGAAAATTTCAGGCGATTTGCCCCCATGTATCTGAGTATTTCAGCCTAATTTCTAAAAAGAACACAGAAAAATATCATTATAATGAACAAAGGAAGCTTAAAGATTATATAGATATAACTGGAACAGGGACAATGTAAACACATACCGAAACCTGAATTGAAAAGGAAGAGAAAATATAAATTGTTATAAAAAATAAGTTTTAAAATAATACAGGAAATAATTATTCAATTCAACTTCAGGAATAGAACGCAACTAAATATTTAAAATATAGTAAAAAAATTAATTATTATTACTATAGAGAGTAATTTATTTTTTAAAAAGGAGTTTAATTATATAAGTAATAAATTTACTAATTAGCATATAACGGAACTTTTATTATACATTTTCATTAATAATATCATTATTTAATGGAACTATGCCAAAGCCGAGGCATAAAACCGCTTTACAGCGAGGGCAAAAAAATAATTAAGAACTATTTGTTGAGGCGGATGCACAAGAGCTAATAACCGCATTACAACGAGGGTCAAAAAAAGATTAAGAATTATTTGCTAAAGCGGATGCACAAGAACTGTTTCACACCTAGCAGATCGGTGGTTCATATCACTCACCCCCAGGCAGAAATAAATGAGTAACCGACGTCGGTGAGCTATTGCTCGCTTTGTTTACTACTTGGCGATAACCCTTGGCGACCATCCAGATCTTCGTAAGTACCCCCGAAGCCTACGCCGTACTGGAGGCCTGGAAGAAATATGACACATGGATATTTGATGCTAGTGTTCAAGTTATCTCCGACCACAATCCTTTGACGTATCTCACTTAGCAAACGCCTCATAGTGCAAAACTTACACGATGGTCGTTAGCCTTACTATGTGACAATATCATATCGAAAGGGAAGCAAGCATTGCGATGCAGACTCTCTATCTAGACTACCACTGCAGCAGTAAGAAAAAAAAAAGCTTTCAAGAAATGTACTAAAGCATTTGCGCATCTGTTTTGTTACTTTTATGACCAATTTTGTGCATATTTGATATTTTTTTTATATATATTTGTTTTCTTTATATTTTGAATTTGTGTTATTTCTTTTCTTTGGGAATTGCATATCAGTTGCTCTCCCACCTCTTTCCTGCTCCTTTCCTAGTTGTAGCGACCAAATACTGCTTGTAACTATGTTTCATTTCAGGAGCAACCTTTTACGGTGAGAGATGATGATCAGTGATAAGCAACCCATCCAGTTCTCAAGACGCAACATTGTCTCTAAGGTGACAATGGGCTTCTCCAAGGGGGGGGGGGGCATGTAAGACCCGGTCCTCTGCTCCCAACGACAAAGGTTGCAAACCAGAGAGGAGGGGAAAGGTCACGTGGTATCCAAGGGGGTGAAAACTAGTAGAGAGACGAACAGGAAGTGTACTAGACAGATAAGGACGAGGGAAGACAAGCGAGGGTTGTGTGGTTCGCCATGAACGAAAGAGACTTGATTCATTTTTATATTTTAATCCGTTGCAGTAAATATGCAAATAATGTGATAATCTAGGATAAGATTGTTTCCTGTATTTATTTCTACACAATCAACATGATTGAACTGGATATAAAAAGATCACTCAGGCCTAGACGTAGAATAGGCGGCAACCGTTATTAGAATAGCTACAAGAAATACACGTAGGATGTACAAGGGAGCTTTACTACCCCCATGTAAGATGAAACCTCAAAGCATATTTTTTGTGTGTGCATAAATTATAAGTATCAAAAAGGCATCTTAAATGGAGAAATCATGTGAACTGCAATCTAATTCAATTCAATTTTTGAGACAAAATATCCGAACAAGCTAAAATAATATTAAAATCATCAAAAAATAAATTTGTCATATCCATTTTGAACATTTCTTAATTTATTTCAGTTATTCCAAGAAATGAAAAAGAACTCTCTTTTTAAAAAAATTCATTTTAAGTAATATGAAAAAGTTATTTAAGTGGTAATTTGAAATAAAGTGAATTGAGTGAGTATGCATCGCATGCAGACAAGAAATCAACTGATATTAAAGGCAGGAAAATTTTAATCAGATTACAATGTAACAGGGCAAATCACCAGTATTTTATTTAATCTGACTTCATTCTTTAAACTTTTTAGTGATTTTATTCGTGTTTGACTGAAATAGTATTAATGTTATTTGAAAATAATTTAAAAATATATTCCATTATTTTAAAATCATTTACCTGTGTCTGATGCCTTTTATTCCAATTTTTAGTTTTAAAAAAGCAGGTGAGATCTTATATTTATGTATTTCTGATAGAATAATAATAAACCTCATTATAATTTGGTAATTTTTTATTATTGTTAATTTTTTAATATATATTTTTCAAACTCTTAAATATGCAAATGAATATTATTCAAATTTTAAATATTTTTTTTAGAAAAAGTTCTATTCTTAGATATTTGTAACATTCTTGAATTCATTTTGATCACCTTAATTTTTTAAATTAGTAAATGTTATAAATCAAACAATATTAAAAATTTCCTTTTCATATGTTCGGTAAATATAGTCTGTATATTGCAATCTGAATGATCAAAATAAATACCTCTATTAAAGATAAAATATTTTCGGGGAATTTTTAACAGAGAAAGTTTATTATACCGCAGCAAGATGCTCATATCGAGTTTGAAACTAAATTAAAAATTTGTATTCTATTTTTTTTTTTTTTTTTGGTACTTGGGAATTTTATACATATTGATGTCTTGTGAATTATAAGTTTTAAAAATTGAAAGGATGTAGAAAATTCTATTATTATCGTATTCGAAAAGTTGTTAGCTGTATTGGATCCAGCTTTTTAGCATATATGTTCCTTTCAAACCATATGAAAGCATACATATTGAGAAAGCTTTATAACTGATATTTTCATCTTCAGAGTAAATCCCCTGAGAAACTTGAGTAACAGTAACAGTTGTAAAACAGTTCGCACTTTCTTTTACAGAAATAAAAATGGAAACTACTGCTGTACATCAATTCAAAATCGAAGAAACACAAACTTTTTTGTTCTGCATGAAATATAGTGCACATCTTTATTTCGTGCATAGGGCTGAATAAAACTTATTCAAAGAAAGGAATTTTTGCAAGAAAATGTTGCTATGGTATCGCCTGAAAATTTACTGAAATAGCCGTTGCAAGTTTCCTACTGCACCAATGCTAAATCGTCGAATCCTTCATTAATTCTCTTTTACGATTATGTTATAGCTTTTCTATGGCCTTCAATCTATAAACTTCTGTTTCAGAATGTATTCGGTTGACAATTGAGTTCAAAAGTAGCAATGCTCAGTGCTTGGAGTTTTACTGAACAATTCTAGCATTTTATAAACACATATTTTAAAATTATCTTCTTAAAAGAATCGTTACTCAAAATGTTAGTTTATTTTTTGGCCCTTGGAACGTCGTATTTTTCAATGACTCAAGAATAGAATGATTTATTTGAATATTCAGCGCAAATTCCTTTAGAAAATTGCACACTTTTCATAAGGTGTTTTGCGGAGGATTCCATGCTCATGCTTACATGCAAGTACTGTTTTTCCAATTAAATGTTGAATAGCAATGTGATGAAATTTACTTTTTGATGATACATTGATTTCTAAGAATTAAATGTAAAAAATGTCATAGTAAAGATTGATCAGATTCATTTACATCGGATTCCTTTCAGGAAATAAAATTTCTTAATAATTTAAAAAATAATCTTTGTATACTGAGTATATATAATATATAATTTTATGTAATAAGTTATTCCGATTCTTAACAGATATATTTCATAGTTTTGAACTCATTTCATTAAAATACTGAATTTATTTCTATATAATGGGCAATATAGAATAATATCAATGTTTTATTTTTATTTACAGCTATAATCGAATATATAAAACCTGACTGTTTTGAAATTTAAATATTTCTTCTTTCATTCACCGAAAGTGTTATATTTGTTTCATTTCAGTGATTTGAAAACATAAAGGCAAGCTGAAAATGGAGAAAGAAGCGACATACATTTGTGATAGTTGCAAAGAAAATGCAGATGCCAAAGAAAATAAATCGAAGAATTATCGCTGGCTTGTTTCAATAAAATCCTTATTCCAGTGTGCTAAATGTTGGAAGTATTTTAATATAGGATTCAGAGTTACGGATAAGATACCATTGATTGATGCATCCAAAAATGCAGAGCTAGAATTAGTTATCGGTCAGAGTGAAAATGTGAATACCGATGAAGGTTCCAGAAATGAATACAGGATCCAAGAAAGCCAGAAAGTCGAATTAAAGCAAAAACCGTACAAGTGTCATGTTTGCGTTCGAACCTACATGACTCAAAATAGTCTTCGACGCCATAGGAAGGTACACGATGAGAAAAATCCTTTTAGATGCAAGGTATGTCATATGCAATGCACATCGAAAGCAAATTACAACAAACATTTAAACAAACATTCCGACGAAAGACATTATAAATGCAATTTTTGTACTTCGGCCTTTAAATTAAAAAATGGTCTTCAGGCCCACATGAATATACACGATGACAAGAATCCTTTCAGGTGTGAATCGTGCAACAAGAGTTGTGCTAGTAAAGGAGAACTTGAAAGACACGTAACTAGTCATTCGAATGAAAGAACTTTCAAGTGCCCTTTATGTCCTTCGATGTTTAAAACTAAAAATAACCTTACTACGCATATGAACGTACATAAAGATCAGAATCCTTTCAGGTGTGAATTGTGCAACAAGAGTTGTAGTACTAAACAAGCCCTTGAATGTCACATGACCAGTCATTTGAATGAAAGACTTTACAAGTGTACTGTTTGTCCTTCGATGTTTAAAAATAAAAATAACCTTACTACGCATATGAACGTCCATAAAGACCAGAATCCTCACCGATGCAAAGTGTGTAATAAGGACTGCTGTTCTACGACCAATCTCAAAAAACACATGACGTCTCATTCCGACGCAAGACCTTACAAGTGTCATATTTGCTCTTCGTCTTATAAAGCAAAATTTAAACTCACTGTTCACATGAAGAAGAAACATCAAGAGGATAGTTTGAAATAAAAAGAGAAAGACTGCAAAAACTGCTTTTTTTTTTTTTTTCTTTCCATGATTAGCGTTCATTTTTTATCAAGTAAAAACACTCCTTGCAAAAGATTTTTAGCAGAACAGCGAGTTTAATTTGATCAAGTTTTATACAATGTGACTTTTTGACGGAAGTTATGACCTTTCCTGAAATCAGCCCAATCATCAAAGAGACTTCTATAAATTTCGGTGTTCATTTTATAGTCATGTTTCAAGCTATAACAGGTGCATATAGTTATGAAACATAATCAGCAGCATCAATGTGATAATAGATCTCCATTTGTGGAAAATATTTAGCACAAAATAAAAATGATATAATTTTTTTTTTTTTTTTTTTTTTTTTGCAGATTTGGACAGATATTTTTGCTCTTCTGAGAATAAAGATAGCATAGTTGACAAATTTTCTTTTCATCATCATGCTACAGGTTTATTCCTAAAATAGTATTCTAATAATAAAAAACTAATAATCAAAGACGTATCTGTACAGAAATAATTTTGAGCACGTTCAGTTGTGTAATTTGTGCAGTTTGGCAGTCATTTCTGAATGACATAATTTCCCTGAAAATTGAAGTTTAAAGTGTTAATGAAAAATTATTTAAAATTTTTCATTTTTATATGTGAATAGTATGAAAATTTTAAATTTATTAAAGATAATTAAATTAAGAAATTTTGCTTAGATTTCTGTTAATAATTTGTTTTTAAAATTTATAAAACTATATTTTTGGTTTTTAGTTCTTTTTCCTGAAAGAAGGGTTTTTATTTAATTTTAATGAGTCCTAATCAGCGAAATTTTATAATTAATAAATCATTCGAATGTTTTTAAAAATAAATTCCATAAATGTATATCTATTTATAATTAATTAAAAAAATTTGGTTTGATATTTTGTACAATTGAAAAAATAAAACTTTTATTTATTTTGCAAATATTTAACATATATCTTTTTCCCTCATTCGACACACCTTATTTTTTTGGGTCCCAAAACAATGCATGAAAACGTGGCGCTGATGTGTTTATATATCGGTAAAATACAAACTTCCCTCAATTCAAATAATAAGAAATGAAAATACAGCACATAATAAGATAAAAGCAAATGCCTTATGTATGATATTTATTATTTCTTTACTCTCTGAACGGAATCAGTTTAATGAAAGCGATCGTATCATTTTATTGTACTTGAAATAGAATTGTGCATAAATAATAACTGAAATAATTTTTTTTATTTAAAAATGTTTCATTTTATAATTCATATAATTCCACGAATATACATATTCATATTGTAATTTTAATTCCTAAGTTCATATTCAACACTTCAATATCCGATAATGACTCTGAAGTATCGCCTAGCTATCATCATATCAATGTTTTAAGGCCAGGCTCTCCCGTAAATTTCTTTACATCGGACGACACATTATGAAAATATATTTGTGTCATAAATATACCCATATCATTTATTGAGGAACATT
The DNA here is from genome assembly GCA_026543865.1 of Argiope aurantia. Taxonomy (NCBI): domain Eukaryota; kingdom Metazoa; phylum Arthropoda; class Arachnida; order Araneae; family Araneidae; genus Argiope; species Argiope aurantia. The sequence goes on along the minus strand of JAPMOR010030334.1, from coordinate 4,361 downwards.
ATCTATTTCCTTCGAAATCCATTCTTCTAAATGATGTGTATGACTCAAGGGCATTCACTAGAATAATTTATTAAGCTGTCTAAGACGTATTCGTCTTCTTGGTAGTATCATTGGATTACTTCAATATCATTGGATTTATTATCAATGCAAGTTAAATGTATGTTTATTTCATCAGAATCCTTCACTTTTAACTGTACAGTAGTGTTATCCATTACTACGCACTACTCTTATCCATTATGATATTTTTTTTTCTAGAAATATATATTGTTCGGATAGATGATCATACTAAATATTTAAAAGAATGAAATCCCGCAGATTAACAACAATTTAGCCGTGACTTGTATTTCGAAATTCTACTCTGGTGTGTTGTGGAAGTTTGGAGAGGGGAGAGGGTGCGATCTCAGGTGTCATCCGTCTGAAGGTTCAAAATTGCGAAATCCATCCCAAAATAGTCTTAGTGTTGCTTTAAAACAGGACATTAATATAATTAAAGTAAAAAAAGCCTCGAAATTCAAAAGGTAAACAATATGTGGTATTGATTCATGATATCCATTCCATGAGTTTCCATTAGATGCAACTTAAAATCCATGGATGACATCAACGAATGGGTAAATGAATATCAATAAGTGCAAAGTGGAACAGTAGAAAATCATTTCCTTCAGGAAAAAAAATTTGTTTGCTAGTAAGGTGAATTTTGAAATTAATTTTTGCTTTAAATTTTAAGAGTTTTCTTAAATATATTTTATTTTGTATGCCAACATTCACTAAGGTGCTATTTATCTAGAATAAGAAAGAAATTTTTTTTAAATTTTAAATGTCTTTCCTTTCTTATGGTGAAAATAAATCTCAATATCAGGCACCTAAGAACAGACGATTTTCTAAAAGTAATTTGATTTTAATTTATGATTTTACATTTACAGTTTTTAGAAATTAGTTTTATTTAGCCCATATTAGCAATTAATTCAGTTGATTAAGATATTTTTAATGAAATATTTTAAATTATTTTATCTGTATTGTAAAAATTGTTGGAGATTTTATGTTTTTTATCCTTTCAGATGCAAATATATTTCATTATGACATGTCTACTTCCAGAATCTGACAATGAAATAAGATTATCGCTGCTGGTATGAGAACTTTGTGAATTGAAAATTTATATATCTATCCATAAAAATTTGTTTTTAAACATTTATCATTCAAAATATGCATAAAACAAAATTATGGACAAGTTCAGTAGTTTGTTTAACATTATTTATTTAAGCCAGACTATCATAATAAAAATAAACTTGAGTGTATATTTATTCTGATCTTATATTGTATAACTGCTTTTTTTGAACATTTTCTTTTGCAAGTAAATAATGTTAGGATTTAATCTATAAATATGCCATCTGCATCAGATCATCTTTATTTATTTGAAAGAAGTGTATCAGTTTCAAAATTCAACTTTGAATCCTTTCAGAGGCGATTAGTTGAAATAATCAATATTATTCCATTTCATGAACAAAGTCTTATGACTGCTGCAAATATAAGATTTCTTACTGCTAAACACTGTAGAGAACAGTTTGAAGATTATTTTGGTGATGGTATGGGACATGCAGAAGCAGCAAAATACCACTAATTAATTCTTTAGATGAAGTCCGATTTCCAACCAAGTGATTGGGCAAATAGTAGAATTAGTTTTGTTTGAAGACTAATTGAATATTGGTGTGGAAAATGGAGACTTCATCTGAGAACTGAGAAAAAATTGCTCTTTTTCAAATTAAATTAAATAAAATGTTAGGATTGAAAATCGATGATTTAAAAGGTGTATTTTTTTATGATGATCGCGGAGAGATTTCTATGCGTATGAGTAAATGCATAGAGGCTAAATTTCCGGTTAGAAAACGGTTAATAATATTGCAAAATAACGAAATAAATGTATTTTACTGAAATGCATTTTTTATAATATGTACCTTCTCATACACATATCTTCGGTGCAAGATTTTCTATATAAATCGATTTCATCTGCATGCATATACGGAGATTGCAATGACACACATAGATGTATGTAATGATATTTTAAATTCTAATTAATTCCCAAAATTTTATCGTAATTTAGCCCATATTAACACCATTCTAAAATATTTTCTTATTTCCTGATCGCGTTCCACTTTTTCTACTTAATTAATCCAAGAGGCCACAACAAAACCACTAAATAAATAATAATATATATAATAAAACAATATCACACAAAGAGGACGGACAGAATTCAGCATATAGTGAGACTTTACACAACTATTAATATTCCTCCAAGCGTCTCTCTTTTCCCACTATTTTCCTCATTTCAGCTCTACTGAAATGCGACTCATTACTATACAACAGGCTATTCAGCGCACAACTCGATGGGGCTTCAATACGTGGCGCACAACTTAATCCTCTAATCACTTGAGCTTCAATCAACGATCACGCTTCACTGTACTGATCCAATCGATTCACCGCTGATTTTCTATACAACCAATTCCGGTTTGGTGTGTTGACTTTTTTTTAATTTAAAAAGGAGGACTCAGTAATTTTAGAAGAATTTCTATTAATCGCTTCCTATTGGTCCTACTATCTAAATTCCTAGAGATTCTAGAATCATCCCTATAGTTGGCAATTTTTAGTTCCCAACTCGCCAAATAGTCACGTATGTTGTCGCCAATCCCGAGTTTTTTTTATTCGACATGCATTCATCATCCTACAGAACTGCCAAAAAAGCTGTCTTCCTTAAATTGGAACCAAATGTACTGGGAAACAACATTACAAATTTTTAACGATATTTTATCCTCAAACTAGATCCAAACAACTGTTTATAGTCGGGCTTCTCAACTTCACATTTAAAGCATCCATAAGAATAATAATTAATATATAGCTAATCTTTTATTCGATAAACACCAGAAGGCCGTTAATATTTTATGAAAGTAAACCTTTTAAAATAAGTTGCATGTAATTACTGTTATGTGTTTGCTGTCTATACTTAATTTCATGTAATGCTACTTTTATTCACTTATTCCTTTTGTTATAAAAGGATGAAAATTTCTGAGTAAAAGTTTGTTCATCATCTGATACTTACGTTCAAACCTGAAAAATTGTTTAATGAATTTCTAATTTTAATGGCTTACTGAATCTGAAAAACTTTTTAGGGTTATGCGTATCTGTTTTGCCAAATAGCTGTATAGATTTCAGATGTTGAAGTTTGAGTTATATGATTATAAATGACATTTTTTTTTTATCTTGAAACATTCGTCTACATTCTCCGATCTCCCCTACTGAGTTCATACATTATAATCTAAGCAAATTTAAGAATACAAATTATTTTTACTTTAAATGTATTTATGGATATTGGCTGATTATTTCGAGAAACCAACGATTCAACCTCTTGACAGAGTATTTTTTTAAATCACTGTTTAGATCCGCTGTTTCAAATAAGTAAAAATATTTTTCAAACAAAGTGAACTGACAGTATATGTTACACAAAGATAATATAAAATAACACAAATCAGTAAACGTAAAAGTAGACACTCTAAATTGTGAAAAACGCGGGATGCAATAGAAAAGGGACTGAAAAGGCAAACCCGCTGAAATAGTGGGGTAAACAGTTGGAGGGTTATTCAGGGAAACAAGTTTTCTTAATTGGAAAGTGACATAACTTCTTTTCTGAATTTTCTTTCTACCTAAAAGTAACATTTAAAATATAATTACTTTTTTCAAAAATCTAAATGAGTTACAAATAATTTTATTAATTTATTTTTTTATTTCCCATATACGAAGTATAGTAAAGGCATTAAAATCCTCAAAAAAGTACTCGAACTCACGATTTTGACGAATATTTAAGTGCCAGACCCTCCCGAACAGAAAGAAACATATTTTTCATATTATATCGGTTTGTGTGTGAAAAAAATTCAAAACCGCTTTGAGCTAGACAGTTGAAATTTGCTTATGTGGCGCTATCATCAATTTATAGTTCTCTTTCAAAGATTGAGCAAAATCCATTCATAGAAAGTCCGAATGTCTGGTTGTCCGAATATAAGTTGCGTTAACTCCAAAACGAAGTGAGCTAGACGCAAAAAATTCGGTACAACTTTTTAATGCTTAAAATGTAGATAATTATGAAATTTAAAACCAAATCCATAAAGGAGTTGACTATACATTCTGCACATGTAAAGAACTTAAAAGCGATATCTGAAAAACGCAATGACAAAATATGAAATTTGGTAGATGATTTTCTGACTACATTTGCAGCTGTGTGTGAAAGTGTGGTTTCAGTAGGTTGGAAAGCACGCGTCTAAAAGCAAATTAGATTTTCGGATGCCCTTCAACCGCATGCCAGGGTTATTCGCCGAGGA